>JARBWK010000002.1:133594777-133675042 GCA_030556195.1 Anolis apletophallus | reverse complement strand
TGAGAAGAGCGGGGTAAAATCCCGAAATAAATAAATAAATAAATGAGGTTAGGATGTAGGATCAGTACCAAGACTAACTGACGTACACCGTTTCATGGAATGAACTCCCAGTTCTCTGCCAGCCATGTAGGACTAAGAAGTGATCACAGAGTGCAGACCTGGGCCTTCCAACAGGCACAACAGAGGAGAGAGTTCTATTCCCGTTACGTGTAGTTGTTGTTGGAATTAAAGTGACATGCACACCCCAACTTTGGCGGCGTTTCAGTCGCAGGCCAACACTCCATCCCCAGGAGGCAACTGATGCGGCTAATAGGCTACAGGACTCTCTTGTTTAACTCGGAGGAGTGAAACAATAAAAGTCTTTGTGACGTAGAGGAGAGGTAGTAGAACTCATGCGGCAACGTTTCTGTCGCAGGCCAACACTCGATCCCCAGGAGGCAACTGATGCGGCTACTAGGCTACAGAACTGCCTTGTGTAACTCGGAGGAGTGAAACTATTAAAGTCTTTGTGACGTAGAGGAGGGGTAGTAGAACTCATGCGGCAACGTTTCAGTCGCAGGCCAACACTCCATCCCCAGGAGGCAACTGATGCGGCTACTAGGCTACAGGACTCTCTTGTTTAACTCGAAGGAGTGAAGCAACAACTATCACCTGTGACACGTTCAGGAAGTGAATCCGTGAAAGTCATCGTCAGCTGATTCAATTGTCACTAAGAAGTGATACTTGTCTTGATGCATTAAGCAAGACATAGAAATTGTTCACCACCAGCGGTTTCTGATGGAAGCAAAGTTGTACCTAAAGAACATTGATTTCCCCCTGCGTTGTGAACTGGTGAAAGATGAGAAACCGGATTCGGACTGCAGAGGACCTCTTGTTCTTCAGTCAAAAGCTCTAACACTGAATCCCCAGCCCACTTGCTCTCTGCCAGCCATGTAGGACTAAGAAGTCATCACTGAGTGCAGACCTGGGCCTTCCAACAGGCACAACAGAGGACAGAATTATCTTCCCGTTACGTTTAGTTGTGGTTGGAATTAAAGTGACATGCACACCCCAACTTTGGCGGCGTTTCAGTCGCAGGCCAACACTCCATCCCCAGGAGGCAACTGATGCGGCTACTAGGCTACAGGACTCTCTTGTTTAACTCGAAGGAGTGAAGCAACAACTATCACCTGTGACACTCGCAGAAGTGAATCCGTGAAAGTCATCGTCAGCTGATTCAATTGTCACTAAGAAGTGATACTTGTCTTGATGCATAAAGCAAGACATAGAATTTGTTCAGCACCAGCAGTTTCTGATGGAAGCAAGGTTGTACCTAAAGAACATTGATTTCCCCCTGCGTTGTGAACTGGTAAAAGATGGGAACCCGGATTCAGATTAAAGAGGACCTCTTTTTCTTCAGTCAAAAGCTCTAACACTGAATCCCCAGCCCACTTGTTCTCTGCCAGCCATGTAGGACTAAGAAGTCATCACTGAGTGCAGACCTGGGCCTTCCAACAGGCACAACAGAGGACAGAATTATCTTCCCGTTACGTTTAGTTGTGGTTGGAATTGAAGTGACATGCACACCCCAACTTTGGCGGCGTTTCAGTCGCAGGCCAACACTCCATCCCCAGGAGGCAACTGATGCGGCAACAGAACTGTCATGTGAAACTCGAAGGAGTGAAACTATTAAAGTCTTTGTGACGTAGAGGAGGGGTAGTAGAACTCATGCGGCAACAACTGTCACCTTTGATTTTTTTCGCCGACCGACCCACAGGTTACAAGCCAGCAGTCAGGGGAATGAAGCTGGGGTTTGACAGAGAATTGTTGCCAATCCAACAGTACAAAGCCAAAGGACAAGAAAGGGAGTAGCGTCTGTTGTTCGCGTGCAGCGATAACTCAATACTTGGTGCTCCTTCACTGGCCCAAGGAAGATACATCCATTTCACGTCGGACAACGCGGTGGACATTGCAAAGCATTCCAACCTCTCTGTCAGACATACAGAACTGAAAGTCATCATCGCATCATTACAGAAAGCAATATGAAAACAGTAATTTGAATGCAGATCAACCGAAAGTTGAGTACATGTTATGGACAACGAGATTACTAATAAAAACTTTAGGAATATTTTGGGGTGAGGTAGATGTGTTGAAAAGTACCCTGTTTGGAGAAGTTCACCTCAAGCCATACCCCACGAAGACAACTTTGAGGAGAAGTACGTGTGCTGTAGCTCCATCATAACTAATAGAGCTACATCAGAGTAGCGGTAATCTCTCAATTCCTAAGAAAAGAACGTTCCTAATAAAAATTCTTTTATAAAAGGGTCTGCTCAAAGTATGTATGGCTTTTCGGGACAGTTAGTAAGAGGTGATATATCTATTGCTCGGTGGAGCAGCAGACACTCAGAAATCCATCTCAGGGATGCCAAGAATGGGTAAGTTGGCCTTGAGGAAAACTAGTTTCTCCACTGCCGTGGGGTTGAGCAGGCTCCTTGGATTAGTCATAACATCTCCTGCAAGGCTGAACACCCTCTCGCTCTGCACGCTGGTAGGGGGGCAGCTGAGGTACTTTCGGGCTACGTGTGCCAGATCGGTCCACCCCTGCGTGGAACGTGCAGACCAGTAGGCCAGTGGATCTGTGTCTTCATATGGCTGTACAGGCTCTTCAAAGTACTGTTTGACGGTAGACTCAGACACGTCAGCCATAGCCACTTGAGCCGACAATGAACTGCCTTCTTCTGTCACTAAGGCCACGGATGAAACAGCTTTCTGTTTGCGTTCCTCTCTTCTGTGCTCGTCGGTGGACATACTCTGTGCTATCTATTATGAAAGTCTGGTTAGAAATAACTCAGAAAGTAGTTCAACACAATATTCAAATCATACGTTCATTTATCAAGCATAAATCATTAGAAAAGTATCATATATACATAAAGCATTGTTATGCAACCGTCTTTGTACCGTGTCCGGCGAGTGGCTGGAATATCAAGTCCATCTGATATAATCAATGTAAGATTAGTCCCAAGTCACGGGGAGTATCCCCTATTGGCTCAATAAGAGCAAAGGACACGGTAACCAGGATGCGGTGGGTGAAATCCAGGCACCATAGACCGTGATGAACCAGAGCCGAACAATCCGGGCTCTCGGGAATGAAAGTAGAGCAAGCCTGACGGAGGAGTATTCCTTGCAATCTGGGCCGCTGGGTTCCGTTTGAATCTTTATCAAAGGCATATGTCCATTATGCAGGTTCAGGTCCTGGAGGATTACATATTTATATACAATAACACATATAGGGCATGGTGAACAAAGCATAACCAATTATAATATACATTTAAGCGCAATCGCTATACATACCAGGAATAGGGAGAGAAGCCACACGCAACACATCCAGTGCGGTAGACCAATTAAGGTGATTTAACACCACAGAATATACACTTAAATACATTATCCTAAATTAGGAGGGAATGCAAATTAACCGACTCATTGAGGCCAAAAGGTAATTCAGAATTTAATTTAATTGTCCAGGATACTTCAAGCTTACGGAGCACCTGGGAGAGGTTTCCGTGTGGTGGAACAAGAGGCTTTTCCAATACCATTACTTTTAAAGACGCAGGGGAATGTTCTTTGTCAATGCAATGTTGGTAGAAGGGATTTCCGTACTTTTATTATTTATTTTACTCCTGTGTTCGATAAATCTCTGTTTTAATTTTCTACTGGTCATCCCCACGTAAATTTTTGGACACCCGCAAAAAATCGCGTACCACGACCCCAGAAGAGGCGCATGTTGCGAAGGATTTTACAGGAAATTCTATATTTTTTGAAGACTGTGGATGGTCTTATTAGTGCATATATTAGAACAAATGGAACAATTTCCACAAGGTCTACTGCCTGGCGTGAAGTTCGATTTAGGTGGTCTAATATGGTTGGCATGGGTAAGGATTTGGCTCAAGTTCCTAGTCCGCTTGTGCGCTATAATTGGAGGGCATTCCAGGCCTTTATTATTGGAAATGAGCGGCCAATATTTTTACAATAGAAGTGTAAGTTCTGTTTTGAGGAGTAAGGGTAAGTGGCCAGATTACTCTTTCGGAGACTGTCTAGTTCTAGTGTGCAGAGAGAACTACGGTCTTTGTGATCCGCTTTGGATCTTGCATTTTTTACTATATGTTCGGGGTATCCTCTTTGGATGAAATCAGTCATCATGAGGTTTGCCTGCGCATTGTAATCAGATAAGGAGGAACAATTCCGTTTAATTCTGAGGAACTGGGTGAAAGGTAGATTATATTTGAGTTTGAAGGACTGGTGGCTTTTTAAAGTGTAAGTAGGAATTGGTACTAACAGGTTTTTATAATTTTTACATTTAAGGACGTTGTTGGCTTTAGAGACCGTGAGGTCTAGGAAATTGACACTGAGTTTGCTGGACACAAAGGTGAAAGAAATGTTCTGGTGCCAGCTATTCATCCAGTGTATAAAATCTTGCTGGGGAATGTCCTTATTAGCTACTAGAAAGATATCGTCAATAAACGGAAATAGGAAACGTCTATGATTGGGCCCGTATATGTATTCTTTTTCCAGGAAGGCCATAAATATGTTAGCTAAGGATGGAGCGGCCGCTTGGCCCATTGAAATTCCGGTTTTTTGGATAAAGGACGATAAGGCTCAAAGAACACTTTTCTACTCTCCCTAATAATGTCGACCAAAATCCCATGGCAAAATTTAAGCCAAAAAGCTCCTTTATCCCATCTAACGTATCTTATGCGGTGCGCACCTTCGAGAACACAGTTTTGAGAGAGATTGAGAAGGCTAATGCCTCTAAAAAACCACTGTATGGTAACTTATCTGCCAATGACATAGAAATTCTAAATAAATTAGGCAATAACCCTACGATTGTAATTAAAAAAGCAGATAAATGTGGTTCCGTTGTTATTCTAGACAGAGACGTTTATGTTCAAGAGTGCCTCAGACAACTAAATGATAGTAACTTTTATGTTAAAATTCCTAGCGATCCCACCCAACGGTTTGCCACTGTAATACGCAACACCATCGAGGAAGCGGTAGCTCTTGGGCACATCACTAATCAAGTAGGAGAGTATCTTTATGTTCCTAATCCAAAAACTCCTAATTTCTACATTTTGCCCAAGACGCACAAGCAAATTTACCCTCCGCCCGGAGACCTATACTCGCTTGCTGCGGGGGTCTCCTCGAACCGCTTTCTAAATTCCTCGATTTTCACATCCAGCCATTTGTTAAGACTACGCCCGCATACTTAAAAGACACTTCAGACTTCCTGAGGAAAGTGGAGAACCAGGTAGTACATTCTGAAGATATACTATACACAATTGATGTGGTCTCCTTATATACTCACGTACCCCTAACAGATTTGAGAATGATGCTAATGGACGTTCTCGAAAATAGGTCTGAAAAATTAACTCCTACTAGCTTTTTGATGGAAATTTACGACATCCTGTGTGATTATAATTATTTTCAATTCGAATATGATTTCTTTATCCAAAAAAAACGGAATTTCAATGGGCCAAGCGGCCGCTCCGTCCTTAGCTAACATATTTATGGCCTTCCTGGAAAAAGAATACATATACGGGCCCAATCATAGACGTTTCACATCACATATTAATCTCTATTTCCGTTTTATTGACGATATCTTTCTAGTAGCTAATAAGGACATTCCCCAGCAAGATTTTATACACTGGATGAATAGCTGGCACCAGAACATTTCTTTCACCTTTGTGTCCAGCAAACTCAGTGTCAATTTCCTAGACCTCACGGTCTCTAAAGCCAACAACGTCCTTAAATGTAAAATTATAAAAAACCTGTAAGTACCAATTCCTACTTACACTTTAAAAGCCACCATTCCTTCAAACTCAAATATAATCTACCTTTCACCCAGTTCCTCAGAATTAAACGGAATTGTTCCTCCTTATCTGATTACAATGCGCAGGCAAACCTCATGATGACTGATTTCATCCAAAGAGGATACCCCGAACATATAGTAAAAATGCAAGATCCAAAGCGGATAACAAAGACCGTAGTTCTCTCTTGCACACTAGAACTAGACAGTCTCCCGAAAGAGTAATCTGGCCACTTACCCTTACTCCTCAAAACAGAACTTACACTTCTATTGTAAAAAAATATTGGCCGCTCATTTCCAATATTAAAGGCCTGGAATGCCCTCCAATTATAGCGCACAAGCGGACTAGGAACTTGAGCCAAATCCTTACCCATGCCAACCATATTAGACCACCTAAATCGAACTTCACGCCAGGCAGTAGACCTTGTGGAAATTGTTCCATTTGTTCTAATATATGCACTAATAAGACCATCCACAGTCTTCAAAAAAATATAGAATTTCCTGTAAAATCCTTCGCAACATGCGCCTCTTCTGGGGTCGTGTACGCGATTTTTTGCGGGTGTCCAAAAATTTACGTGGGGATGACCAGTAGAAAATTAAAACAGAGATTTATCGAACACAGGAGTAAAATAAATAATAAAAGTACGGAAATCCCCTTCTACCAACATTGCATTGACAAAGAACATTCCCCTGCGTCTTTAAAAGTAATGGTATTGGAAAAGCCTCTTGTTCCACCACACGGAAACCTCTCCCAGGTGCTCCGTAAGCTTGAAGTATCCTGGACAATTAAATTAAATTCTGAATTACCTTTTGGCCTCAATGAGTCGGTTAATTTGCATTCCCTCCTAATTTAGGATAATGTATTTAAGTGTATATTCTGTGGTGTTAAATCACCTTAATTGGTCTACCGCACTGGATGTGTTGCGTGTGGCTTCTCTCCCTATTCCTGGTATGTATAGCGATTGCGCTTAAATGTATATTATAATTGGTTATGCTTTGTTCACCATGCCCTATATGTGTTATTGTATATAAATATGTAATCCTCCAGGACCTGAACCTGCATAATGGACATATGCCTTTGATAAAGATTCAAACGGAACCCAGCGGCCCAGATTGCAAGGAATACTCCTCCGTCAGGCTTGCTCTACTTTCATTCCCGAGAGCCCGGATTGTTCGGCTCTGGTTCATCACGGTCTATGGTGCCTGGATTTCACCCACCGCATCCTGGTTACCGTGTCCTTTGCTCTTATTGAGCCAATAGGGGATACTCCCCGAGTGACTTGGGACTAATCTTACATTGATTATATCAGATGGACTTGATATTCCAGCCACTCGCCGGACACGGTACAAAGACGGTTGCATAACAATGCTTTATGTATATATGATACTTTTCTAATGATTTATGCTTGATAAATGAACGTATGATTTGAATATTGTGTTGAACTACTTTCTGGACACACTCTGTGCTGTCAGAAGTGGAAGAGCTGTTTGCTTCGGCACTGCATTGCGGAACTGGTGATGTTGTTTCGTTACGGCCTACCCCCACCCTCTGTTCGAACGCTTCTCTCACAAGTGCGACGAGCTCTTTCTTCCATCTTGGGAAATCAGCTTGGCTAACAACAGTGTCCTTCACGCGAGGGTCACAGAGCGTGGCGATCACATGACAGTTATTCTCCATCAATGGGAGTAGACGTTTCTGTAACGCAATCTTCAACTGCTTCAACAACTCCTGGGACTGCGGTGTAAGTCTTCCGGACAAGGTGTGCAACGTGCTCTGTGCAGCTTGGTTTTCCAAGTGCTTCTGCAAAAGTTTTATTGCAGGGATCACATCCCCCAGTAAGGCTTTGTGGCTGGATAGAGCCTCTGTGGCATCTTTGAAGGGCCTAAGAATGTCGACGGCCTCCGAGATTACCACCCACTCCTGGTTGTTAGGGAGCAGCGCGTTAACCTGTTCGCCAACCGCCAACGAAACCCCGTGCACAGCCCTCTTCTGCTCCAGCATGCGCTCTAGCATTTTGAAGGTGGAGTTCCACCGCGTGGGCACGTCCTGTAGCAACCGGTGTAGGGGAAGATGCTCCAGTGACTGCCTTTCTCGTAGTAGACTTGCAGACTTAGTGCTTCGATGGAAGAAGGCTGCTATTTTTCGACAGCGCTCTACCAGAGGGGCGATGCTGTGGGAGCTGGCATCTTCATGGACCTTCAATCCATCTTTGACCATGTTTGACTGTTGAGGCTCTTGTCTCACTCTGGGAGAGGGAGATGACAAGGGCTATTGACACGATCGCTCCAGAACGCCCCCTCTTGAGTAACCGAGCTAAACCAGCTCCTTGGTTTACTGAGGAGCTGGCAGCAATGAAGCGAAAAAGAGGAGGCTAGAGTGCGTGTGGCGTCGGAACGGAGCGGATCAGCTCAGGCGCGCCTGGTCTCCTATTTGAGGACCTATGACGCAGCAACAAAAGCCGCACAAAAAACATCTATCGCGGCCAAGGTGGCCGCACAAGAAGAACCATCCAGCGGAACTGTTTCGAGTCATTAGGGGTCTTTTAAATCCGCCTCAGTGCGAGATCCCTGACGGCTCGGCGGTACGCTGCGATGAATTTGCCAAGGTCTTCGCGGATAAAGTGGCGCTGATCCGTTCTGATTTCGATACCACTTTAACGGCAGTCTCTGAGGATGTGACACGAGCACCTGCTTGTCCGGTTTTAATGGATTCGTTTCAATTGGTTCAGTTCGAGGATGTGGACAAGATCCTTGGAGAGGCAAGGCCCACTACATGCATCCTAGACCCCTGCCCATCCTGGCTGATCAAGGAAGCCAGAGGTGGTTTGGCAGAGTGGGCGAAGGTGGTGGTTAAAGCCTCCTTACAGGAGGGCAAAATTCCAGCCAGCTTAAAGCAAGCTGTTATAAAACCGCTGTTGAAGAAACCATCACTGGACCCCACTCAATTAGTGAACTATCGGCCAGTTTCCAATCTCCCCTATTTGGGCAAAGTCATGGAACGTGTGGTGGCTTCGCAACTCCAGGGGTTCTTGGTAGACACTGATTATATTGATCCGGCACAGTCTGGCTTTAGGCCGGGACATGGTACTGAAACAGCCTTGGTCGCCTTGGTAGATGATCTACGCCGGGAACTTGACAGGGGGAGTGTGTCCCTGTTGGTTCTGCTGGACCTCTCAGCGGCTTTCGATACCGTTAGACCCCGGTATCCTTCTGGGTCGCCTTGCAGACATGGGGCTTGGGGGTACTGCTCTGCAGTGGCTCCAATCCTTCCTGGAAGGGCGTACCCAGAAGGTGTCATTGGGTGACACCTGTTCGGCTCCACAGCCGTTGTCCTGTGGAGTCCCTCAGGGTTCAGTTCTGTCCCCGATGTTGTTTAACATCTACATGAAACCGCTGGGAGAGATCATTCGGAGTTTCGGAGTCAGGTGTTATCTGTACGCAGATGACGTCCAGATCTGTCACTCCTTCCCACCTGTCACCAAGGAGGCTGTCCAGACTTTGAACCGGTGCTTGGCTGCTGTGTTGGACTGGATGAGGGCTAGCAAATTGAAACTAAATCCAGACAAGACAGAGGTCCTCCTGGTCAGTCGTAAGGCCGAACAGGGCATAGGGTTACAGCCTGTGTTGGATGGGGTTACACTCCCCCTGAAGACACAGGTTCGCAGCTTGGGAGTGATCCTGGACTCATCGCTGAGCCTGGAACCCCAGGTCTCAGCGGTGGCCAGGGGAGCTTTTGCACAGTTGAGACTCGGGCGCCAGCTGTGCCCGTACCTTGGGAAGTCTGATCTGGCTACTGGGGACAGGCAGGTGATGTTAGTGAAGCCTGCAGAGTCAACGGCCCGTAAAACCATATTTTTCCCAGCATCGGTGACAATGAATCCCAAAAGTGTGGTAAGATGCATCCACTCTGCCATCATTCCCTGCAATACAGTGCTGATGGTGTCGGCCTTGTGATCCTTGTCTAACTCCTCCAGAGCCAAGAGAGACCATCGCTGACCCGCCTGCAGGGTTCCCTCCTTCTCCCACCAGTGAGCCGTTAACGACAGGAAGGAATGGCCTCCCCCCACACTGGACCAAATGTCGGTAGTGAAATGGACGTGGGCAGCATTGGTGGCAGTCTTCAACTGGGATTGCAAGAGTTTCTTGCATCCGTCAAACAATGCTGGAATGACCACTTTGGAAAAGGTATGTCGTGAGGGGATCTTGTAACACGGTGCAAGTAAGGACAGCAGTCCTCTAAATCCCTCCCGTTCTACCGTTCTATAGGGCTGGTGGTCAAGAGCCATCATTACTCCTATGCACTGCGTAATCTCCTTTGCTGAAGGATTCCTTACACCACTTCTCACCCTGCCCAGGGAAATTGCCCAATTATCGATGGTACCTTGAGTACTGGCTCTTCCAGGGTCACAAGTACTACCTGGGGAATTTTCCACGGTGAGAGCGGTCCTTCCTATTGCCTTTAAGTGAGCAGCATACAGAACTGGATGATGCCTCCTCAAGTGATTGGAGAGTCCGCTGGTGGAAAGATGTCTCTTGTCTTTTCCCCTGCTGACGTTTAATCCGCAATGCCTACACTCCGCCACGGTTACCGTATCCGGATGGACAGTGAAGTGATCCCAGAGTGCTGTCCTGGGCCTTCCAATATGCACAACTGGGGAGAGTAAATGGTCCCGGTCAATGTCGCTAGAGACTGTGGCCTGTGAAAGGGTTACAACATCCCCCATGGAGCTGGCATCCTCATTCTCACTGAGCTCTGAAGATGACAATTGCAAAGTTATGTCTTCAAACGTGGCATTGTCTTCAATGATAACTGTTGGAGTTTCATTGTTTGCCCCTCCCCTCGAGCTTTCAGAATGTACTCGCTTTCTGGAAGTGCTACATTGCGTACTGCTCGCCCTCAGCTCATCTGGTCTGCGCATTACGGGCACCGGGCTCTTATGTCCATCTCCGCTTGTAGCAAATCTTTTCATCGTTTCAGTAATACGTCACGGAAGGGCACGGGCACCTCTGCCCAGCAGCAAGCACACTAAAGACTTAGGCTTCTTGGCCTGGCGTGACCAGGAAGCCCCTGGAGGTAGAACTGACTGTATGTATGTGAAGGGAACACACGCTTCTGTCCCTGAACACAAGGAAGGAAGGAAGGGCACGGGCACCTCTGCCCAGCAGCAAGCACACTAAAGACTTAGGCTTCTTGGCCTGGCGTGACCAGGAAGCCCCTCGAGGTAGACGTGACTGTATGTATGTGAAAGGGAACACACGCTTCTGTCCCTGAACACAAGGAAGGAAGGGCACGGGCACCTCTGCCCAGCAGCAAGCACACTAAAGACTTAGGCTTCTTGGCCTGGCGTGACCAGGAAGCCCCTGGAGGTACAAGTGACTGTATGTATGTGAAGGGAAGGGAAGGGAACACACGCTTCTGTCCCTGAACACGCAAGGAAGGAAGGGCACGGGCACCTCTGCCCAGCAACACACACTCTATAGACTTGGGCTTCTTGGCCTGGCGTGACCAGGAAGCCCCTGGAGGAACAAGTGACTGTATGTATGTGAAGGGAACACACGCTTCTGTCCCTGAACACGCAAGGAAGGAAGGGCACGGGCACCTCTGCCCAGCAGCACCTCTGCCCAGCAGCAGGAAGCCCCACTAAAGACTTATGTATTGAAGGGAACTTGGCCTGTCCGTGACCAGGAAGCCCCTGGAGGTGACCAGGAAGCCCCTGAGGTACAAGTGACTGTATGTATGTTAAAGGAACACACGCTTCTGTCCCTGAACACGCAAAGGAAGGAAGGAAGGGCACGGGCACCTCTGCCCAGCAGCAAAGCACACTAAAGACTTAGGCTTCTTGGCCTGGCGTGACCAGGAAGCCCTGGAGGTACAAGTGACTGTATGTATGTAAGGGAACACACGCTTCTGTCCCTGAACACACAAGGAAGGAAGGGCACGGGCACCTCTGCCCAGCAGCAAGCACACTAAAGACTTGGGCTTCTTGGCCTGGCGTGACCAGGAAGCCCCTGGAGGTACAAGTGACTGTATGTATGTGAAGGGAACACACGCTTCTGTCCCTGAACACGCAAGGAAGGAAGGGCACGGGCACCTCTGCCCAGCAGCAAGCACACTAAAGACTTGGGCTTCTTGGCCTGGCGTGACCAGGAAGCCCCTGGAGGTACAAGTGACTGTATGTATGTGAAGGGAACACACGCTTCTGTCCCTGAACACGCAAGGAAGGAAGGGCACGGGCACCTCTGCCCAGCAGCAAGCACACACACTAAAGACTTTGGCTTCTTGGCCTGGCGTGACCAGGAAGCCCCTGGAGGTACAAGTGACTGTATGTATGTGAAGGGAACACACGCTTCTGTCCCTGAACACGCAAGGAAGGAAGGAAGGGCACGGGCACCTCTGCCCAGCAGCAAGCACACTAAAGACTTAGGCTTCTTGGCCTGGCGTGACCAGGAAGCCCCTGGAGGTACAAGTGACTGTATGTATGTGAAGGGAACACACGCTTCTGTCCATAACACACAAGGAAGGACGGGCACGGGCACCTCTGCCCAGCAAGCACACTAAAGACTTAGGCTTCTTGGCCTGGCGTGACCAGGAAGCCCCTGGAGGTACAAGTGACTGTATGTATGTGAAGGGAACACACGCTTCTGTCCCTGAACACGCAAGGAAGGAAGGGCACGGGCACCTCTGCCCAGCAGCAAGCACACTAAAGACTTGGGCTTCTTGGCCTGGCGTGACCAGGAAGCCCCTGGAGGTACAAGTGACTGTATGTATGTTAAAGGAACACACGCTTCTGTCCCTGAACACAAGGAAGGAAGGAAGGGCACGGGCACCTCTGCCCAGCAGCAAGCACACTAAAGACTTAGGCTTCTTGGCCTGGCGTGACCAGGAAGCCCCTGGAGGTACAAGTGACTGTATGTATGTGAAGGGAACACACGCTTCTGTCCCTGAACACACACAAGGAAGGAAGGGCACGGGCACCTCTGCCCAGCAGCAAGCACACTAAAGACTTGGGCTTCTTGGCCTGGCGTGACCAGGAAGCCCCTGGAGGTACAAGTGACTGTATGTATGTGAAGGGAACACACGCTTCTGTCCCTGAACACGCAAGGAAGGAAGGGCACGGGCACCTCTGCCCAGCAGCAAGCACACTAAAGACTTAGGCTTCTTGGGCTGGCCTGGCCTGACCAAGAAGCCCCTGGAGGTACAAGTGACTGTATGTATGTGAAGGGAACACACGCTTCTGTCCCTGAACACAAGGAAGGAAGGAAGGGCACGGGCACCTCTGCCCAGCAGCAAGCACACTAAAGACTTGGGCTTCTTGGCCTGGCGTGACCAGGAAGCCCCTGGAGGTACAAGTGACTGTATGTATGTGAAGGGAACACACGCTTCTGTCCCTGAACACACAAGGAAGGAAGGGCACGGGCACCTCTGCCCAGCAGCAAGCACACTAAAGACTTAGGCTTCTTGGCCTGGCGTGACCAGGAAGCCCCTGGAGGTACAAGTGACTGTATGTATGTTAAGGGAACACACGCTTCTGTCCCTGAACACGCAAGGAAGGAAGGGCACGGGCACCTCTGCCCAGCAGCAAGCACACTAAAGACTTAGGCTTCTTGGCCTGGCGTGACCAGGAAGCCCCTGGAGGTAGAACTGACTGTATGTATGTGAAGGGAACACACGCTTCTGTCCCTGAACACACAAGGAAGGAAGGGCACGGGCACCTCTGCCCAGCAGCAAGCACACTAAAGACTTAGGCTTCTTGGCCTGGCGTGACCAGGAAGCCCCTGGAGGTAGAACTGACTGTATGTATGTGAAGGGAACACACGCTTCTGTCCCTGAACACGCAAGGAAGGAAGGGCACGGGCACCTCTGCCCAGCAGCAAGCACACTAAAGACTTGGCTTCTTGGCCTGGCGTGACCAGGAAGCCCCTGGAGGTACAAGTGACTGTATGTATGTGAAGGGAACACACGCTTCTGTCCCTGAACAAGGAAGGAAGGGCACGGGCACCTCTGCCCAGCAGCAAGCACACTAAAGACTTAGGCTTCTTGGCCTGGCGTGACCAGGAAGCCCCTGGAGGTACAAGTGACTGTATGTATGTGAAGGGAACACACGCTCCGCTCCTTAACACGCAAGGAAGGAAGGAAGGGCACGGGCACCTCTGCCCAGCAGCAAGCACACTAAAGACTTGGGCTTCTTGGCCTGGCGTGACCAGGAAGCCCCTGGAGGTACAAGTGACTGACTGTATGTGAAAGGAACACACGCTACTGTCCCTGAACCAACAAGGAAGGAAGGGCACGGGCACCTCTGCCCAGCAGCAAGCACACTAAAGACTTGGGCTTCTTGGCCTGGCGTGACCAGGAAGCCCCTGGAGGTACAAGTGACTGTATGTATGTGAAGGGAACACACGCTTCTGTCCCTGAACACAAGGAAGGAAGGGCACGGGCACCTCTGCCCAGCAGCAAGCACACTAAAGACTGGGCTTCTTGGCCTGGCGTGACCAGGAAGCCCCTGGAGGTAGAACTGACTGTATGTATGTGAAGGGAACACACGCTTCTGTCCCTGAACACACAAGGAAGGAAGGGCACGGGCACCTCTGCCCAGCAGCAAGCACACTAAAGACTTGGGCTTCTTGGCCTGGCGTGACCAGGAAGCCCCTGGAGGTAGAACTGACTGTATGTATATGTGAAGGGAACACACGCTTCTGTCCCTGAACACACAAGGAAGGAAGGGCACGGGCACCTCTGCCCAGCAGCAAGCACACTAAAGACTTAGGCTTCTTGGCCTGGCGTGACCAGGAAGCCCCTGGAGGTAGAACTGACTGTATGTATGTGAAGGGAACACACGCTTCTGTCCCTGAACACGCAAGGAAGGAAGGAAGGGCACGGGCACCTCTGCCCAGCAGCAAGCACACTAAAGACTTGGGCTTCTTGGCCTGGCGTGACCAGGAAGCCCCTGGAGGTAGAACTGACTGTATGTATGTGAAGGGAACACACGCTTCTGTCCCTGAACACGCAAGGAAGGAAGGGCACCACGGGCACCTCTGCCCAGCAGCAAGCACACTAAAGACTTAGGCTTCTTGGCCTGGCGTGACCAGGAAGCCCCTGGAGGTACAAGTGACTGTATGTATGTGAAGGGAACACACGCTTCTGTCCCTGAACACACAAGGAAGGAAGGGCACGGGCACCTCTGCCCAGCAGCAAGCACACTAAAGACTTGCAGCAGCAACACACTAAAGACTTTCTTGGCCTGGCGTGACCACGAATCCCCTGGAGGTAGAACTAACTGACTGTATGTATGTGAAGGGAACACACGCTTCTGTCCCTGAACACACAAGGAAGGAAGGGCACGGGCACCTCTGCCCAGCAGCAAGCACACTAAAGACTTAGGCTTCTTGGCCTGGCGTGACCAGGAAGCCCCTGGAGGTACAAGTGACTGTATGTATGTTAAAGGAACACACGCTTCTGTCCCTGAACACGCAAGGAAGGAAGGAAGGGCACGGGCACCTCTGCCCAGCAGCAAGCACACTAAAGACTTGGGCTTCTTGGCCTGGCGTGACCAGGAAGCCCCTGGAGGTACAAGTGACTGTATGTATGTGAAGGGAACACACGCTTCTGTCCCTGAACACACAAGGAAGGAAGGGCACGGGCACCTCTGCCCAGCAGCAAGCACACTAAAGACTTGGGCTTCTTGGCCTGGCGTGACCAGGAAGCCCCTGGAGGTAGAAGTGACTGTATGTATGTGAAGGGAACACACGCTTCTGTCCCTGAACACACAAGGAAGGAAGGGCACGGGCACCTCTGCCCAGCAGCAAGCACACTAAAGACTTAGGCTTCTTGGCCTGGCGTGACCAGGAAGCCCCTGGAGGTACAAGTGACTGTATGTATGTGAAGGGAACACACGCTTCTGTCCCTGAACACGCAAGGAATGTAACAAGGAAATCTGTTATTTGGCTTATGCAAGAGTAACCAGTAGAAAAAACAAAAATCACAGCACAGGCAGGCAGCAGGAAAAACAAAAAAGCCTTTGAAGAATAAACAAAATGAGTAATGAATAATATCATTCAAGGCAATCTCTTGCATTGGATGGCTGGATTTATTACTGAAAATACAAGGAAACTGCCCCAGATTAACCATATAGGCAGGAAAACAGGCTTTGCCAAAAAATTTGATGAATGAATATTAATAAAGCTATGGATGGATGAATAATCCTTCATCCTCCTCCTCCTCCTCCTCTATTTTTTCCCAGGGCCAGGCCTGCTAACATGCGGCAGGCAGGCTCTGGCGATAACTTTCTCCGCTCCGTTCTTCCCTGCTCCGAAAACTAAACCAAAATGAGCTTTGCCTCGTGGTGCGAGAGTATTTAAAGGATCTTGACCCCGCCCTCCAAGTGTTTCTTTGCATCTGATTGGTGGGGTGATGGTGGGGTGATGTTTCCACCTGTTATCCACTAGCCAATGAGAAAACACGCTTACTAAGGGCAAAGAAGCCATACGAATGCTTTACGACCCAGATACAAAAATGGCGCCGCAAAGTGTCGTAAAAGAAAGTCTACTTCCGGGTTCGCGGCAGCGATACGTAAAACCTCAAAAGTCCCATTACATACGAATCTCTTACGAATCCTTTTAATTTCCGTTTCATTTTTCTCATGCCTACTACTTACCACACTATACTGTTATGGAGTTATGACTCTACTTTGTGTGCCAGGGCAACATCCTACAGAATTTTGGATTTGCACTTCAAGGGAAGAGCTTTTACGATTCTCAGGAAGGGAGTTTTGAGGCTTCACTAAACTTTAAATTGCAGAATTCCATAGTTTACAGCCATGGCACTTAAAGTGGAATAGCATTATAAGAACTTAGTGTGAGTTTTGAAACTCAGTTTGATTTTCTTATAGTTTATTTCCTTTTCAACTTTTTCTGAATTGAATTTTTCACTATGTTTATTTGCAATTATCTTTATTATAAGGTGCCTTGAGGTGAGATATAAGGATGATGGTTGATATCGATGATGATGAAGAAGAAGAAGCAAATCTAGTGACAACAGTAAATATGCATTAAAATATTTTTATTAGTTTTCCAAAAGAAGATAAAGAAAGAAAAGAGTAACAATACTATGATCTCATAGAAACAATAGGAAAAAAAGAGTTACAACTTTCCATTATTATACTAGGGATTGGGTTAGGGCAAAGGAGTGAGGAGGGGGGGATGGGAGAGATAGAATAATAATAATAAGTCAGGAGTAAATATGCATTTTAACATGTATTTTGTAGAAATATACCTTGATATTTATATTTCGTAGAATGTGTTTAGACTATTTTATGTTTTATTGTAACCCACCTCAAGCCATGAGGAAAGGCAGGTAAGAAATAAAAATGATTGTTGTTGTTGTTATTATTAAAGCAGATCAACTGTTTTGCTGCCATGCAAAAATAGCTGAGAGCTTAAAGGTATCAACAACAAGAAGAAATCCTTTACATGAAATGTAAAGATGTCCTTTTCCTACTCCACCCACTAATAATATTTCAAGCTTGTCTTGTTTGTGTTTGTGTATTCATGTAGTTCCCTATCTTGAGTGATTTCTGATGTCTATAGTTATGAACAAGGCTGCAGTAAACCTAGTAAACACTTTAATTAAGAAACAAGACCTACAGGGTAGTTAATTTTTATTGTGCAAGATCCCCAAATGACAAGACCTGGATCTTCACTGTTGGGGTAGAAAAGTAAAGTTATGAGTTCACTTGCTGATGTGCAGTGTAATTTGTGATTAAGGTTATCTGTAATATCTAACCTTTCGGTAAATGTCAGATGCATAATGACTGCTGGCGTCCTTTCTTCTGATAGCGTCTTGCACAAGGTTCTGTCTGACCACAAAAATCAAGTTAATAAGCCTCTAATGGGAAATGACCAACACAGGAATGGTGCAGATTAAAAGTGACAATGCTAATTGACTGCAAAAGTATCTACATGAAGAGGAACCAGAAAAAATAATTTAAGTCTAAATGAAATTGGACTGATTTGATATTTGAAAAAAACATTCCTTTCCTCTTGTGTTTGGCAGGAAGAATTAATTGCTTCATATTTCACAGAAAATAGGTTTCTGGGGGACAATGGGTAAATGTAGGAGTAGGGAAAATGATGATGATTAACTCCTGGAGGTTTTATTTTTTTGCATCAGGAATGAGCTTCTGCAAATGCTGATCATTTTAAAGCAAGCAAAAAACACACTTACACAGCCCTTTTTAGCTATGCTTGCCTATGTCTTATTATGACCTGATGATAAAATTAGATCCACATTAATTGTCCATCATTTAAGTTGTGACAATGTTTTCATGGTATCAAGCAATGTGAAACAGGCCTCCCTATGCACCTGCAAGTAGAGCTAGCAGTCAACACATGAAGACAGAGAGAAATAATTTAATAATATTACTACTTGCAGATGTGCATAATTCTGCATCTTTCTCTTCAAGGTTAGTTTCCAAGGTGCTACTAGAGCCCTTTGGCACACCTATATCTTTAAAAATCTATGAACTATTTAAATGTTAATTGTATTGTCTAACAGCCAGGAGCTCTTTAATTATGTTCAACTATGTTTATTATTTTATCCTTAATTTATTATGTTTTGTTTTTTATTTACAACTTTTTATTTGATATCACGTATATATGTTTTTGTTGTAAGCCACCTCGAGACCCTTTGGGGAGAGGGGGCGGGATTTAAATAATGTTTATTATTAAAAGAAAACCTTTTTATTACACATTCTCTTTGGTTGACAGAGTGCAAATATTCAAAATGAATGAATGAATGAATAATATTCTGTGTTGTCGAAGGCTTTCATAGCCAGAATCACTGGGTTGCTGTGAGTTTTTTGGGTTTTGTGGATAGAATGCTACTGGAACATAGCCATACAGTCTGAAAAACACACAGCAATCCAAACAATATTTTCACTTACATTGTAAGCCAGCTTGAATTTCATATTAACAGAAAGGTGAGAGACAAATCTAATTGAGAGCCACTTAGCTCTTTGGCCTTGATTTTGAGGGTTCTCAGTTGTTGCAGAGGAAATTGTCCCTTCCCATTACACAGATGGGACTGCTTCTGACGGAGTAGGAGATTAATTGTACACAACACAAAAGCTGCAGGAGAAACTCATGAACCAGATAAAAAGAATATACAAAAAGGAATCTGTTGATATTTAGGGTAGAACCACCAAAATCAGTGTGATAGATTTTGGATCCAATACCCTGAAAGGGATTAAATCCTATTAGTCTAAAGGGAACATTCATGTGATATATTTAGGGATGACACATGAGAATCTATTGATTTACATTGATATGATTTAATAACCAGTGAATATGTGGATTAATTCCATTCATTGCCCTGCTTTGGAAGATAAATTACATGATAGTTGTTGTAGCCTGGTGAGATTCTGAGTGTTCAGAAGATGAAGCTGGGAATGCTGGGAGAGATTCAGAAGGCCCAGAGAGAAATGTTTTGGAATCTCCTGGCAATCCACAAGAGAATGGTGAAGGCTGTTCCCATGGGAACCTGCCAGAAGTTCAGACGGGAGGAAATAGGGGAGATGAATGTTTGTTGAGGCCAGAAAGATTGGAGTGGAGACAATAGGGCCTGCAATTAAGGACTCACTTCTACAAGTGGCTTCGAAATAAAGCACTGGAAAGCAAGTGTAAATGAAATGATCTCATGGGAGGGATTTTGGCTTGTTAAAAGTGGTTCATGTTGATACAATCTTTTTAAGAGCAACTCTGCATTCAGGTACAGAGCTCTCGGTGTCAAGGGCCATGAAATTCATGTAACCAAGTGTCAAGCTGTTCCTGCATTCTGGTCTTGTGAGGCATAGTTTTGCCTGTCCTGGCTTTATGTAGCTTGTTTTTGAATTGCACAGTTTTGCCTGCCTTGGATTTATGTACCTAGCCTTTGCATTTTGCACAGGAGTTATTTTATATACTTTCTCTAAAGGGATTTTGGACTTTTGGCTTCTATGGACACAATCTTTTGAACTTTGATTCCTCTTTGATATTTGCTTGCTTTTCATATATCCATCTTTCATTATACTCTGCTTTTATTAAACTCTTACATTGGGTTATCTGGACAGTGTGTGGTTTGTGGTGAAAAGAGGCTTCAGAGTTGTGAACCAATAGTGAACCAATAGTCAAGTATTTTGTGGAAATCTATTCCCTCTTCTGAGAAATCCAAGAAGAAAAGGTTAGAAGCATCTGCCTTAATTATTTTCTAGACTACTGCAATGTATTTTACATGGGTCTTCCTTTGGAAAACATAACCCCCTCCACTATGAATGAACACCTACTTCCTGTGTATATTTCTATCCCTTATCCGTATCATTCTTCACAATCTTACAGATATAAACTAGTGCAAAATATTATAGTCAGGCTATTATAAGTTATGTGTTTTAAAGACTACAATAAAACCTCCCTGCCAAAACTGCCATAGCTTCCTATTTGCTTTTGAGCTTAATTCAATGTGGTGGTTTTGACCTACAAGGTCCAAATAGCTTGGGGCAAATACATTTGAGAGTCCTTACAGACAGATGCCCAAGTCTGGGGAGGAGAGATGGCTGTAGAAACAGACGCTAAAATCCCAGAAGGTGATCCCAGGGGTCTGTTTCCACAGGCCCCATACCTTCAAAGATCTGGACCTCCAAGGAAGGTTAATATCTTTAGAGGTTTTTTTTATTAAAGAAAAGCCTGGATTAAACCTGGACAATCAGGTTTACTACAGTTGTAAGAAGATTAGTCTGAAATGTCAACTGGAAGCCTCAAGCTAGTCTGTATCCCATCCCACATTTTAGGGCTGTGTAGATGGGGCCTGAGTGACTGCCTTATCTCACAGGAACCGGCCCAAAATATGAGATTGTTGGTGCAGGCCCGGTTGTTACTTTTTTTCAATGCTAGGAAATCTCTGCATTACCTGGTTTTTGACAGTTGCTTCCTTCTTTTACACTATTTGATGTTACAGTTGACAGGTGATGAATCCACATGAAAAATTTCACCCTATACTTGTTACATTTCTAAGTATTATTGCTGGCTGTGGTCCCCCCCCCCCTTTTTTAAAAAAGGACATTCTTGCTACAAAACATGTTTTTAGGAAAATGGTAATTGCAATCATATCATTTCAAATAGCAGAGTGTTACATTTCGAAATGAATTATTCAGTGTGGAGCTATTAACTGCAAGACCTGTCACAACAGAAAGTCATTGAAATCCTTTGTTTCCACCACAGCACTTCTTAGAAAAACAAAAACAACCTTCCGCTGAAAGTATTTTAGTAAGGAATAATCATTCTTGTCATCCACTCCAACTGAGCAATATCTTTAATCAACAGGTTGGAAAATGGACATGGAAGGACCTTTGCTATTCTTGTCCAAGCACTCCTAAACACCATTTTATATAAGTCCAAAAGAAATTGTTAATTGACTGTATTTTGCTCCAGACTGAGGCACTTATTGACAATATATTTTAAAGAAAACTTTTATCTCATGCTGATAAAAATTTCTGAATAACTCTGAAACTCACACAAACAATTGCTGGTGTGTTCTTCCCAATGCTACTTAAAAACAAACGGAGGGACTATTATAAAACAGGTGAAATATGTGAAATATCACCAAGAGAGAATCAGTATCCACTTTTTCTCTGGTATGTGTATTGGCAAATGGCTTAAATTCAATTAAAATTACTATGTAGAATAAAACTTGAGGACCAACTCTCAACTTTGATTCAATGGGTCTTTTATAGATAGAGCTACCAATTAAAGCTTATGTGGTTATCAATAACTTTCCATTTAGTACCACACATCCGTATCCATAGAAATATTAATTGTTTTAATAATCCTCTTTGTGCTTCACCCATCTTCATTATATACATGAAATACAAATTTATCTGCTGAAAATACTGCTTACTTTCCAGTTTTTAAAAGAAAATGTCAATATCATGCCAAATCATTTTGAACCTCAACATGGAATCCATCACTGTCCTTAGTTATAAAAATGGCTTTATTTTTCCCACTCTCCACCAACTTACAATTCTGACATGTAAAGAAGAATCATTTTGTAAAATTCTAAACTTTTACAAAGGTAAGAAATGGCAAAATAATAACAACATTTGTCTTCTGTCAAAAAATATTGACATGGTATTACCACAGCAAAATTGGTTTGTGTTGTGAAGTGTGTCTCATAGATAAATCAGGTTTTTTCAAAAACCCAAACACTAAATATATTGTTCTTAGAGTTTATATTTATGAAAAACAAAGAGAAATGGAAGTGGAGTGATAAGTTTTGCTGCAGGATTTAGAAAAAAATAGAAAGGTATTTAACACATAATAGTATTTTTCTACTTGTATCATGTCTGCTTATGATATTATTCAGATATTTCTAAAGGTCAACACATCACATTACAGATAGGCTTTTTATATGCCCACAAAGAATTAAGATAATTTTCAATCCCCTTAGCATGCAAACCTTTACCAGTATACAGATGTGATTTTCAAGAGAAGCATGACACAGAGAAAGAACAAAAAAAAGGTCTTTGTATGAAGAAACTGGATTTTCCCCCCCATTTTTCTTTGGTTATGGTATGAGAAAGCAAATGTGCACAGCTATTCTGGTAGGCCAAACTAATAATTGGGCAGAATGAAGCATGTGTCTCTGGAATCTCATTTTGGGTTTAATCATGGAAGGCCAGAAAAGTGTTAACTATTAGTTTATTATTGTACTTTACTGCCAAGGACATGAAGAAACAACTTTGAGACTTTGTGCATCAAGTGCCCAAATAGCTTGACCAACCTTGAGTATTATTCACCTTGATTTGTGTCCCCCTCTGCTTCAGATTGAATTCATTTGCTATACCAACCAAATGGCAGTTATGATTAACTGTAAGGCAGAAGGATACCTAGACCTCCAAGTATTAAAAATGCAGCTATTAAATCTTATGGGGATTTGAATAAAATGGCCAAAGGCCTTAAAATGGGAATTGGTAGCTATCTAACAAAAAAAATGGAGATGTAGGTGTTCATTATTATACCTAAATTATGAAAATCTTTGTCCTAGAAGTTATGACTGGGATACTCTTGGTATCCTAAGGGAATAATTGCACATTCAGTTCAAGTTCAATGCTGAACCACTGTGCATGAATGTACACCCCTCATGGGTGTGCATTGCACATGATACATGGATTGTCCATTCAGTTGCACATTTGGTATCTTGGCAGAGTTGTAAACCCTGCTGTTCAACACAAGAGTTTCAAAGAACAATTATGCTTTGCTCCATGTGAGGAGATTCACTCAATGCAATCCCAACATAAAATCTCAACCATAGTTAGCACTGTCTTTTAGAGAATTCTCTGTAAAGCAAAACTAAAACTTATAATTTAAGCAAGGATTGTTTCTTCAGGCTGATAGGTTCTACCCAATAAGTTTTTTTTACCTGCTACAATGGCAACCCACCAAGTAGGATTTGTCCCTCTTCACAGAATGATGGGAGGTCCTTGTGATGTGATACAACTTTTGTTTACCTTCTCATTAAACATATTGGTTCTTATTGCCATTCTGGAATATTTATGTATATAAGTCGAGTGATAGGAATCCAACTTGATCATGGTGGTTCTAACTAGGGGTTGGGTTTGTTATCTGTTTTAAGATGTAATTTTATGTGTTTTAAATTTTATGTGTTTTTATATGCTGTAAACCGCCCTGAGCCTCGGGAAGGATGGCTTATCAAATCGAAACAATAAATAAATAAATAAATAAAAATATCATTCAATCTCCCTTGCTCAGCTACTATTACATTATTATTATTATTATTATTATTATTATCCTCTTTCTCTTCCCAAAAGGGGACACAAAGCATCTTGACACAGAACAATTTAAAATATACAAAGATGCAAACATTAAAAGAGAATTGAACAGATACTGCACTAAAAATGGCAGTTAAAATCCATCAAAAACATAAAACCCACAGCACCCTCTGACTAGATCTTAAACACTTTAATTTTTTTAAAAAAACCTGACTGAATAAAAAGGTTTTAGCCTGTCGCCAGAGTGTTCCAGAGTTGAGGGGAAGCCACCAAAAAGGGCTGCTCGCTCATTCTCGCCAACCAAGCTTGAGATGGAGGTGGGACTGAGAGAAGGGCTTCTCCTGAAGATCTCAGGGTCCGGGCAGGTTCATGCAAGGTGATGTGGTCAGCCAAATAGCCTGGACCTGGACCATCTAGGACTTTAAATGTCATGATCAGCACTTTATTTATTATTTATTTATTTCCACCATTTCTACCCCGCTCTTCTCAACCCCTGAGGGGGGGGGACTCAGAGCAGCCTAACAACGGCAACAATTCGATGCCAAAAACACAGTATACATATAATAGAAAACCAAAAACAGTCAGAATTAAAATACATTAAAATACAGTTAGCATTAAAATACATTAAATACAATTAGCATTAAAATACATCATATACATTCACATAACTTAAAAACAGTATTCCGTCCATAGTAAAAGCATTGGGCCATGTCAACCAGCTTGCCATTACAATCCAATCCAAAGTGCTGCATCGTGCTAATGTGCAAACGCCTGGTCCCATAGCCAGGATTTCACTTTTTTCCTGAATGTCAGGAGGGATGGGGTTGATATTATATCAATTGGGAGTGCGTTCCACAGATGGGGAGCCTCCACCGAGAAGGCTCTATCTCTTGTCCCCACCAACTGCATTTGAGAAGTAGGCCGGAGCGAGAGCAGGGCCTCCCCGGATGAGCTTAAAATTCTAGGTGGGACATAGCGGCTGATGCGTTCGGACAAGTAAACTGGGCCAGAACCGTATAGAGCAGTGGTTTTCAACCTGTGGGTCCCCAGATGTTTTGGCTTTCAACTCCCAGAAATCCTAACAACTGGTAAACTGGCTGGGATTTCTGGGAGTTGTAGGCCAAAACACCTGGGGACCCCACAGGTTGAGAACCACTGGTGTAGAGCTTTAAAGGTCACTTTGAATTGTGCATGGATACAGACTGGCAGCCAGTGGAGCTGCTGCAACAAGGGGGTTGTCCGCTCCTTGCATCCAGGCCCAGTTAGCAACCTGTCTATGGCACTTTGGACTAGCTGAAGTTTCTGAGCACTGTTCAGAAGTAGCTCCACGTAGAATGTGTTACAGTAATCCAGATGAGATATAACTAAAGCATGTAGAACCATAGCCATATCTAGCTTCTCAAGGAACAGGTGCAATTGCTGCACAAGTTTTAATTGTGCAAAAGCCCTCCTGGCCACTGCAGATGACTGGGTCTCCATTACTCTGCTGTCTCTTCCTTGGTGGCAGCGGTGGGAGTTTTTCTCACCACAGGCAGAAGAAAGGGTTACAACTTAGGGCCTTTTCAGTCCTTGCTCCAACCCTGTGGAACTCCTTGCCTACATATGTTAGAGCCATGCCCGATTTACGGTCATTCGCCCAAGTTCTTAAAACCTGGCTCTTCGTTAAAGCTTTTAACTTGTAATCGTGTGATGATATATATGTATGTTTTATTGCTGTTGTAAGTCGCTCGGAGCACTCTGGTGGAGAGCAACTCATTAAATAATAAATTGAAATGAAATGAAATTGAAACTTGAGCTGGACAGGGTTACATTCCCCCTGAAATCTCAGGTTTGCAGTTTGGGGGTTCTCCTGGACTCCACCTTAAATCTGGAAGCACAGGTGGCATCAGTGACCAAGGCTGCTTTTGCACAATTAAAACTTGTGCACCAGCAATGCCTGTTTCTGGAGAAATCTGACTAGGGCACAGGTGTACATGCACTGGTTACATCCCGTTTGGACTACTGCAATGCATTTTATATGGAATTGCCATTAAAAAGTGTCCGGAAATTGCAACTGGTCAAGCAGACAGCTCTAAGAAGCATACATCCCCCTGCTGCGGAAGCACCACTGGCTCCCGAAACATTCCAGGCCCAATTTAAGGTGCTGGTTTTAACATATAAAGCCCTACACGGCTTTGTTCCAGCATGCTTGAGACAGTGTGTCTTTCCATACAAGCCGGCTAGACTCTGAAGATCGAGTAGTGAACTGCTCCACTCAGCGCAGGAGCAGTCAACATTTAAAACTGTTTAAAGATGGCACCTTCTTGGGTGCAGCTCCAAAACTCTGGACTGCTCTACCAGAAATGATCAGAGTAGCCCCCACTTTGTCCTTTAGGAAAAAAAATCTGAAAACTTTCCTATGTGGAATAGCTTTTAATCAGTGTTGACAGAAGCCTAGTAACTGCACTTTATAATCATATTTTATCTTCTTGGGAATTCTATATGGTTTTACTCCTTTTAATGACAGTTTTATGTTCAACAGGAATGTAAGGGATTATTTTAATGGCTTAAATTTTATATTGCATGTTTAGCTGTTGTTGTAAACTGTCTTGGGTCCTCAGAGAAAAGTAATATAGAAATTATCTAATAAATAAATAAGACTTAAATCTGTATAGAGGCAATTTTGGCTAGGAAATCCAGGAGTTCTGTCTGGTTTCATAACGGCCAGTCTAGGACAGGTAGGCAGGTTTTCTATTTTGTTTTGCTTTTCAAATGACAAATATTTTGGGTGCAAAAGTCACCGTGCTTTAGTGCACAGAGGCAGAGAAAGAAAGCGACCATTAAACCATCTAAACTGTTCCACGCATCCATTATAATTTGGGCAAAGAAACATTCACACATATTTTGGCAGAGAATAGGACACAAATGGAGATCCTGGAGCTGAAACAAAAAGTCATGCATTACTAGCATCTATTAAAATAGCATCTGTCTTGGTTTTGATTGCCTTTTACACTTTCACAGGAGATGCTCAACCACCATTTTCAAAGAATAGTCTAAGCTGGTTTTAGCATACTGCATGTCTCTGTCATGCATCGATATTATTTCCACTCCATTAAAGTAAAAGGAACATAAACACACAATTCTAACTTTCTTTACTACTCTATGGCAATCAATCTGTCATTGGCATACTTGTCAATATATTTTAGCTGCACCATTAGCAAACATCATAAAAGTGTGTGCCCCCCCCCCCCCCCACGTCCAATATAAAATGGGTAAAGTTCAGGTTCTTTATTAAATGTAACTCCAAACATGCAGCTTAATGTAGTCTCAATGCAGGCATATTCCCTATGATTCCCACATGAATTGGACATAAAACATGTGGTCAAAAGGCATATATCCAGTGCAGTAAAGAGGCAAAAGGACTTCACTGGCCAATAGAGTCAGTAGTGATTCAGACCTTAGAGGGACAATGACCAATGAACCTGCTCTAGTTTTTATTTGAAACATTATAGGAGCTATTTAATTGCTTAACCCAATCCATCCTTTCCCCAAAAAAGAAAGGTTTTTTACAGCCTCATCAGACAGGGTGATTTTAGCATTCTAGAATTGATGTAAATTGTTTGTATGTTTTTCCTCACTGGCATTGAATATAAGCTGAAACCTCCCTGAGTCCCTTCAGGGAGATAGGATGATCTACAAATACGGTTGTTGTTGTTGTTGTTGTTGTTGTTGTTGGATGCTTTCACCATGTCTGGGGGTCAGAGACTGATGCCAGACATCGCACAAAGTTGTGTGATATCCAGCGTAGGCCACACCAATGCAGGAGGCTTCTTGTGTTGTACTGGTTCCAATAGAGCCAGCATGAGGTTTCCCTGCAGTGTCAATGCTTTCACCATGTGATGAGGAAAGCATTGTTGAGAGGGAGCTATGCACTGGGTGACAGATTCACTCCACTACACCTTCTTTCCTCACAAAAGCTCAAAGTGGGACACTTTGCCAGGGCTTTCTGATGAGGTCCTTAGAAAGGAGTCACCAGCTACACTCTGTGCCTGCATATGCATATATCAGATTAATCTTGTACAACTTTCTACGATCTCAAGATTCTTTCTATCCTGGGTGTGAAGAATATTGTCATTTGAAACTTCTCATCAGAAATTAGCCTCACTAGAGATATTGCTGGAATTCACATTTAAAGTTATGAGTATGCAACCTAATTATGTATTTGTATGTTACTCATATTTACAATCTCTATGCATTCAGTAGTGTAGGGATTGTAAAAGTCCTCCAGTTCTGATCTACTGAGTAGCAACTACTCTGAACAATATGTGCCTGTTGATTGGGATGTATCAGGCTGATGTTGTCATCTTTTTCCTATGAGCAATTTCTAGTGTAAGGAGGGATCCTGGTAGAGATTCTGCTCCTTACTGTTGCATTGGAGATTGTTTGTGGGAATGCAGTGGAAACAACAATCCACTACATCTCAACCAAAAGGAGAACAAATATTTGCTGCTCATGGCAGCTGATGTCTGCTAAATCAGGACTGGGGAAATTTGATGGGAGATTATTATGCAACTAAAGTAGTAATATAGCTTAGTCTCATGTGTAGAATTATGGTCAGTATTTTACCTACTTGACATGTAACTATTAAATATGTCCATTCTGTCCAAAAAAAGCGAAAAGAAAAAAGATGGCAGCAGCCCTAATTCAGTACAGGCAGAGTATCTCTTATCTGAAATGTTGGGGATGAGAAGTGTTTTGGATTCAGATTCCACCCCCCCCCCCTCAGTCTCTGTAAGACATTACTCGTGGTGTATAGTCACCTAGTGAGAACTGCCCCTGGGCCAGGTGTCATGCCCTCTGACAATCTCCAAGGACTTACAAGCACCAAACAATTATTTGGCAACAGCCCTCAGCAAATCATAACTGGAGTGCCATGCTGAAGGCACTCTCTCCCAAACCTCAGAGGTTTTTTAAGAGTAAGAACCCTCAATACTGTCCCCACCAAGATTCGAGCCCAAAAGCGAAAAGGACCAGAACCCAACGCCAAAAAGAAAAACTGGAATGGACAATGACGACACGGAATCACAAGGAAAAGGAGTTAAGGAGTTTTACTTATGGAAATTAATATCTTTTCAAACAATGTTAATGGGCTAAATAGCCCCCATAAGAGGAAACGGGTATTTAATCATATTTACAGAAACAAATTTGATTTGGTAAATCTACAGGAAACCCATATTTGGGAGAAATACATAGCCCTACTTGAGCGAAGCAACCTGGGTAAAATATACTTTTCGGCTTTGGAAAAAAAGAGGGGGGCGGTTACTTATGTGAAAGAATCCCTCAACTCAAATCTTGCCTTTAAAGATAGAGAGGGGAGGTATGTTGGAGTCTACTTTGATTGGGGTCAGAATATTTATTTATTTATTTATTTATTTGTTCATACTTCTATGCCGCCGACTCCCTGAGGCTCGCGGCGGCTCACAGGAGCCGAAGGCAAACAATAATACAAAGTATACATAGATAACATACAAGACATACAAGAGGTAAAACATCACAGGATAACCAACAGCAAATAGGGGGGGGAGACCAGGCCACAATAGAGTACTATTGTGTAATATTTATGCCCCCAATGGGCCAAAGGAAAAATTCTTTAGATCCCTAAGGAAGTGTATAACAAAATGTGTTTATGATGAAATCCTGTTGGTTGGCGACTTTAATGGGGTGGTTTCCGCACTGGATAGATCAGCGAGGGGGAAAAAGAAAGAGACCAAAGAGGGGCAACTCCCCAAAGAGGTAAAAGTGATCCTTGAAGAACTAGGGGTGAAAGATGTCTGGAGGGAACTAAACCCGGGGGTGAGGGACTATACATATTACTCAGGAAGGTTCCAATCCTGGTCCAGGATTGATTTATTATTTGCATCCGCTACCGTAATTATAAATGTTAAAAATGTAAAAATCACGGCCAAATTGCTTTCTGACCACTGCCCTCTGGTTTTCCAAATAGGCAAGAAAAAATACAAAAGAGGTGGAGACTTCAGGATGACCTCCTGAAAAGAGAAGAACAGACAGGCAGGTATAAAAGAATACTCAAAGAATTCTTTCATATAAATGCAAACAAAGAGTCAGCGGATAAAGTGGTCTGGGATGCCAGTAAGGCGGTCATTAGAGGCCACTTCATCCAACAGAATAGTATCAGTAAAAGAATAAAAAATAAGTTGGAATCAGAGCTGATCTCAACAATCAGTAACCTAGAAGCAGATTTGAAGAGTGACCCAAAAAACCAGGAGTTAAGGAGAGAATGGAAGTCCAAACTAAAACAAAAAGAATTCCTAGACTTAGAAAAGATCGAAAAAAATCTTAAATTTTTAAAACAACAAAACTTTCAAAATGGAAACAAACCGGGAAAGTGGCTTGCGGCAAAAATTAAACAAAAGAAAGGGAGGAACTTGATAACTCAAATAATTGAAGGTGATAGAGTATATAATGAGGACAACCAGATCCGAAACCAATTCCATGGCTTCTACGAAAAGCTGTACGCTTCTGACAATATAAAGAGGGAGGAAGTCCAAGAATACCTGAACGAGAAAGGTATTCAGAAAAAAAAGGATGATCAAAGAGAGGCCCTGTGACAACCCCTTGTTGACCGGCCTCAGACTGGACAATCTTTCTATATCCAAACTGCTGACCCTCAATGCAAAGGGACCTTGAAGTTACCTCAGCCACTTCCGTCTTATGGCAGGGTAGACTATCTCCTTTATTAACCATTGAACTGCAGATATTTATAATTTCTCAGTATCCACTTGACCACGCTGCCACCATTTATCTGTCCGACCACTGACCTTGAGGGCCACCACTAATAAAAGAATTAGGAGAGGTGTTTTTCTTTTAAGATGCAAACAATTTATTATGACACAAATGGGTACAAATCTTGGTTGGTTTTATACTTCCTCAGAGGCACAAACTTATTCTGTTACACAAAACACAATGGGGATATATTATAGGGTTTCCACTAAACCTCTATAAACCCCTGGACTCTTCCAACTTTAACTAGGGTCTCTACACCCATAAAACTGGACTGCTCTCTTGCAGACCTTAAGACCAACTAAAATACTGAACTGTTCTCTTACAGTCCTCAGGACCAACTAACTCAAAACAGAACTCCTCCCCCTCTCATGTGGCAGTTGGCTTCCAACCGCTCTTTACCAACTGTAAAATTCAAACCTTGAACATTCTAAAAGCCTCTAGCCCTGGTTGCCATGGCGACAGCTCTTCAAAGCTTCTGCCAAGCCTCCCCTCTGTTTCACCCACAGCAACAATCCATAGAATATTCCCCCGAACTACACAAAACAACATACATTTAACATATGTCACACAACATTTACACACAAATAATCGACATCATTACAGGCCCTTAATAAAGTAATCTCAAAAGATGAAGTAAGGAAGGCAATTAAAAATCTAAAGAATAATAAGGCTCCGGGACCGGATGGTCTTACAGCTAAATACTACAAATCATTTGCTGAGGAACTCATCCCCCATCTGCAAGTAGTACTGAATAATGCCTTAAAGAACCAGGAGATCCCCGACTCCTGGAGAGAGGCAAATATAACATTAATCCAAAAGGAAGGGCTCCCACCATCCAACATGAAGAACTATAGACCAATCTCAATTCTCAACCTAGACTATAAATTATTCACGGCAATACTGGCAGAAAGGGCAAAGGATTTCCTTAACACATGGATAAAGCCAGATCAGATGGGCTTCCTCCCGGGAAGAAGCGCCCGGGATAACATTAGAGTACTATTGGACTCCATAGAATACTACAGGAAGAAAGTCCAAAAAAAGGTGGCCTTCCTCTTTATAGATGCGGAGAAAGCCTTTGATATGATAAATTGGGACTTTATATTAATGCTATTGAGGGAATTGGACGTAGGTTCAAATTTCCTTAACGCAATCCAGGCTATCTATTCAAGGCAGTTGGCAAAAAACATAATAAATGGAGAAGAATCCAAACCAATAAAGATCCTTAAAGGTACTAGACAGGGTTGCCCCCTTTCCCCACTGCTGTTCATCCTACCCCTGGAAATCTTGTTGGAAAGTATAAGGTCAGACAAGCTGCTAAAGGGGCTAGAGATAAAAAACGAATCTTTTAAGGTCCGTGCATTCGTGGACGATCTTGTCTGTACGGTAGAGCATCCAGAGGAGGACTTGGAAAGCTGGCTAGAGAAGGTAAGACGCTATGGAAGTGTTGCGGGGTTTAAAGTAAATAAACATAAAACAAAATTGCTTGTAAAAATATCACCCAAAGAGAGAGGGAGAACCTACAGGCTAAAGTGGGCATCAAAATCGTAAATAAAATTAAGTACCTGGGGGTAACTATCACCGCGAACAATATCAATCTAATCCAAAACAATTATGAATCCCTTTGGAAAGACGTGAGGGGAAAGCTAGAAAAATGGAAATCCCTCAACCTATCCCTATTGGGAAGAATCTCCCTAATAAAAATGAGTATCCTGCCCAGGATGATCTTTGTATTTAGGAACTTGCCCATTTTGAAAAACGATAAGTTACTCCTAACTTGGAAAAAAGACCTCACCAACTTCATCTGGAGAGGCAAAAAAGCAAGGATCAAATGGTCTAATATGATTGATGAGAGCTCCAGAGGGGGACTGAGTGTACCTGATCCAAAAAGCTACTATGAGGCTTCGGCCATAGACTGGGCATGTGAATGGGCCACTCTGGAGGACAAAAGACTACTGTCCCTCGAGGGCTACGAGCTACGAGTGGGGTGGCATGGCTATATGCAATACGACAAGACAAAGATAGAAAAGGAATTCAAGGACCATGTAATCAGGAGGGGGGTCCTAAGAGTCTGGCTCAAGTATAAAGACAGACTCTATAGGAAGACACCACTTTGGGTGTCCCCGATGGAAGCATTCCATCGGAGACAATATGGTAAAAAGAACTGGCTAAGGTACTCGGTACTCCTAAAGAGGAGGGAGGGAGAATGGGCTCTAAGGGACTTTACAGAAGTCCAAGAGATGGACAAAGACATAAATTGGTATCAGTATGCCCAAATTAAGAGTATTTTCCTTAAGGACAAAGAGAGGGGTTTTGAGACAAAACCAAACTTCTGGGACCAGGTGATGGTGAAAAAACAGAAAAAAAATAGTATTTTATATTGAAGAATTCTAGAGTGGCAAACACAAGAAGAACAAATAAAAGAATGCATGCTGAAATGGGCGCAAAATATAGGACAGCAGATCCCCCTGAAAAATTGGGAGAGAATCTGGAATGTCCACTTTAAGTATACATACGCGTATGAACTTAAGGAGAACATTATAAAAATGGTGCATAGATGGTACTTAACTCTGAGGAAAATAGCTAGCTACAATAAAAACTACTCCAACAAATGTTGGAAATGTAAGACTGAGGAAGGAAATTTTTATCATCTATGGTGGGGGTGTGAGAAAGTAAGTAGCTTCTGGAAGTTGGTGCACAAGGAGCTCCAAGGGGCACTGAAGCTGAAACTAAGATATAGACCCGAAGCCTATTTACCGGGTATGGTAGGACGGGAGGGGGATATGGATAATAATAAAAAAAAAGTTGTTTGTATACTGTTCCACAGCGGCAAGACTATGCTTGGCAAAACGATGGAAGTGCGAGGAACTACCGTCGCTAGTAGACTGGAAAGCAAAAATACATGAGATAATGAAAATGGACTGTCTAACGCAGGCTATGGATTTTGAAAATAAGATTAAGAGGACCGATTGGTCCATGATCATAGACTATTTGAAAGACTGCAAAAAAGAATGGACCATGTTGTAAGACCTAATCTGAGCCACCTGAGGCTTGTAATGTTCTCTCTGGGTTTCCCGGTCGGGTGCTTAAAAACTGTCACGGTGGTGGATTAAACAAAAAGGATGACGAAACTCATCCTAGGAGAGGAGAGCGGGGTCCGCTGCTCGGGATTAGGGGGCCAATGTTTTGTCTGTGTTTTAGGGGGGGGCCTGTGGGGAGGGGAGGGGCTAGTCTACGTCAATACATGTCATGTCTATTATGTTTTACATGTTAATTTTTAATGCAAAATCAAATAAAGAATACTTAAAAAAATACTGCCCCCACCAAGGCTGGCCTTCTTCATGGGTGCCTTCAAATACCCCCCCCCCCCCCACACACACACACCACACCTTAGGTTTAACCTGCTAGCTATGGGTTGGCCATTTTGGAGATGGGACTCACATCTAAACATGAAATGAATTTTTTTCATATACCATTCATACATATAGGTAACGGTAAAGGTTTTCACCTGACATTAAGTCCGGTCGTGTCCGACTCATCTCCATTTCTAAGCTGAAGAGCTGGTATGGTCCATAGACACCTCCAAGGTCATGTGGCTGGCATGACTGCATGGAACACCGTTACCTTCCTGCTGGAGCAGTATGTATTGATCTATTCACATTTGCATGTTTTCGAACTGCTAGGTTGGCAGAAGCTGGGCTGAGAGTAGAAGCTCATGCCACTTCTCCAGATTCGAACCTAAGACCTTTCAGTCAACAAGCTTAGCAGCTCACTGGTTTAACCCACTGCACTGCCAGGGGTCCCTTTTATTTATACGCACATAAACTTGTTTTCATGCCAAAAAATCTTTTCTCCTGTGTTGTTTCTGGTGTTCTATAGAAATATTTGAACATAGATTCTAGTTGTGGAATATAAATTTCTGCAGAATGAGAATGCAGACTCTGTAGGAATGCCAATCAAGTGAAAAATCCATGTATGTTTAGTTTCTTGATGTCCTAATCCAGAGATCCTGAAATTTTACCATTTGTGACCCTTTTTGGCCCAAGACTTGTTTTATGTGATCTCGGGTATGTAGGTTATAAAATAGGCATTAAAACCAAACATCCACTGACAACAAATGAGCATTTGCAAGATTTGCAAAACAGACTGAATTTCCTTTTTATGGAGTACAGCTGAAGCATCTTCTATAGAGTTCAAATACAGGACAACTTATTTCTGTAAACATTTAAAACAGCCATTAGGTGACAGTCAAAAAACATTTACTGTGTCCAAATTTTTCAGGACCCCAACATTGATAAGGAGACCCCATTTGGGATTGAAACTCACAGTTTAAGGAGCAGTATTCATGGTTTCACTCTTAGCATCATTGAGGCACTCAAGCTCCAGCACCGCAACAAGGCAACGATCAAACCAATCCATACTCCAGGAAATAATGCCCAGCTGCTCATTGAAGGGAAGGATATTAGAGGCAAAGATGAAGTACTTTGGCCACACAATGAGAAGACAGGAAAGCTTGGAGAAGATAATGCTGCTGGGAAAAATGGAAGGAAAAAGGAAAAGGGGCTGACTAAGGACAAGATGGTATCCTTGAAGTGACTGGCTTGACCTTGAAGGAGCTGGGCATGGCCACAGCCACAGGTAGCTCTGGTGTGGGCTGGTCCATAAGGTCATAAAGAGTCAGAAGCGACTGAATGAATAAACAACAACAACAATGAAGGCGCAGCCTTTGAAGTGCAAACTGTTGTTCATCCCATAATCTACAAAAAGGGAAAGAGCTCTTTTGAACAATCCATTAGTAATCCCATATCAGCAGAATAGTTTGCTGACAAAAAAACATGCTTACCCACTGCCACATAACATGGATACCTTGGATTCCTTGTTGATTGTTAGAAGCAGGGTTTGGTGAGGAGATATGTCTAAGACTGGATTTCTTCCTCCCCTGTGGGAGCATAATCCAACAACTATCAAAGGGGATTTATGATTTATCATATAGCCTCAGAAGTCTTTTTGTAAGACTTTATGACTTCAGCCATATGCAGGTTTGACTTTGAAACTGGAAATATTAAGACTTGAAATATTTACCACTGCAGGGAACAAAGGAACAAAAAAAAAACTATGAAAAAGATGAGTTGTATCTTATACATTAAAAAAACATCCAAAATGAAATATCATGACAGTGTTGTCTAATTCTGAAGATTTCCTCTCCCTTACGTTCATTTTTTAGTAAATTCTACTTAGCTGATTGAAGTATCCCAAAGGGCCCATGGAAGATATGTTCATTAGTGGATTCTGCAACTGATTTGGTGTTTGCCAGGATGACATTTAATTTAGTTTTGGTGGGTTGTGTACATAATGGAGGACTATGAATTATTAAAAGTAATAAAGAAAGGTTTGAGGTGGCGTCCCTTGGTCAACCACAGAATTATCAATCTGCCATGGGTGCAACTATACCCTAGCTCTATTCCACTGTAAATAACAGCAAAGGATCCCTTGAAAACTGTTCTGTTCCTGAGTATCCCTTGAGGGAACAGTTAAAAAGTGAGGTTGTTTGGCTCCATTGACTGAAGATATAAATTCAGGGTATAGTGACCTTCATTAGATGGATGAAGAGTCAGACAGCAGGACAGCTGGTAATAACCAAGAAGACAAATTATAGTGTTCTATCTGTGTTCTAACACCTTCTCAGCAGTGGATTAAAAGGGGCTCTAACAAAGGTTTTACAAAGACTTACCTTTCCTCATGTAGAACATTTAACTTCAAAGAACCACTTGGTGCAAGGCTATGCCCTTTCCCCATCTCCTTCAGGCATATATCCTTCTCTCCCATTGTGCCTTACATTTATTTTTAAAGATAGAAGAGAAATAATTCGCTTATTTAATAAACCGAGCAACATTTCTCTCCACTGCAGTGTTTGGTACGGTTGGGTCTAATGTGCAGGCATGGCTGTTCTTGCTGTCTATGAATAAAGCAGGTTATAAAACCACATTGCAATCACAAATATGTTCTATAATTATTTTTTCAAAATTAGCAGGAATTTTGTTCAATATTGAAATACTTCAGATTGTCATTCTTGAAATTGATACAGAAAAGCTGGGAGATAGAAGTGAATGGATATGAGTGGCAGTTCAAATGCCATTCAGTTATCATTAGAATTGAAAATAGATATAATATTAGCCAAGAGGAGGATATCAGATCTTGGAAAGTTGCTTTTAAAAAGGGAGGGAGGGAGGAAAAACAGAAGAAGGGATTGGCTGGTGTTAGTTATTGCTTTGGTGAAAATGATTTCTTACTCATTCCTTAAATATTTTTTCATTATCCTTTTCTTCCACTATAAGTTTCATCATCACCATTGTGGTGTTGCTGTCATTTTTGTTGTTATTGTTGCTGATGGTTCTGCTATTTACACAAACATACTACAAAAATATAAATATGTAGCACCCCAGAATTCCTGCAAAATGACCCCCACAAAAACATTTCTGGAAATAATAAGCAAATGTTACTTCTATTAAAATAGTAACATTATGGATAATTGTATTACTGTATAGAAATAATTATTGCAAAAAAGTAACCTATCAATTCAGTAACATGTTACTTTGCTGCTCAAATCCAATGGGTTTGGTAGAAAACATATACTCACCAGCTTAGCTCTTCAGTGCCCCTTCAGATATCTAGTGGAGTCTAGGATTGGGGGACAGGATTAATGTTTGCCCTTCTGAGAAGAAAATGAGAATCAGCTATGAGTCTTCAATACCATGCCCAAAACACCTGAATTCAGACTCTATTTTAGTAGCATAAAGGAATCATACATTTGGGCTGAATAATACAATTCTGCCATTTCTGTCTGAACTTGTTAAATCATTCTTTGTCCATATAATGGACAAAAGGCTGTTTCATTTTGAATCATGATCCATAGACAAAGTAATCTAGATTACAAAGTGCCAGACAGAAAACATATATCACGTGGTGGAACAGAGACATAAATTCAGATGATAAAGTCAAACAATACTTTTAACTACAGAATACCACAAAATATATCTCCTGATACTTGTGTACTTTCTGAGCATACTCTTAGAGCTGGTTGGAAAATGTATATTTATAATTTTTAGCCATTTTTTTTAAAAAGTAAATAAAAGTGATATATCTCCCAAACTCCACTCCTCCAGATGTTTTGAACTTCAGCTCTCACAATTCTCAATAGCTGGTAAGCTGGCTAGGAATTTACTGGGAGTAGAAGTCCAAAACACCTGGAGGAGCAGAGTTTGAGAAACAGTAGTCTCGATCATGACTGAGGAGGCAAAATGATGGTAGGCTGCCATCTTGGTGGCTGGTATTGCTGGTTACAACTGCAGCAGGAAGGAAAAACCCCAAAAAAGAAAGGAAGGAAGGAAGGAAGAAGGAAGGAAGGAAGGAAGAATACAGTCACTTCTTTCAGAAGTGCTTTGATGATTATATATTTCTGCATGGCAGGGGGTTAAATTTTATGGCCTTTTTGTTGAGAGTGCTTCCAGACTGCACATTTCTGTCCCCACATCTCCTCCCCCCAAAAAAACCCCTTGGGCTTTCCCAGGTAAGTACCACAATGGCATGGAGTAACACCCCCCCCCCAAACCCAACCCAGGCAGCCATGATGCCTCTCTGGAGACGTCCTGATATGAAGAAAGGATGCGCCTGGATGTGGTGTGCCCAGGGGTGTCATGGCAAGTTTTTTTCTTATTTTGCCAGACATTTTCTTAGTTGCTTTTTTCCTGATTCTTGGCACTGTGAGTTATTGTTTTTACCGTTTTATCACTGTTTTGATACTTTTAGCACTTGCTTTACTTGTAATTTGCTTTCACTGTAAAATACTCTTGAATATTATTTTTAAAACAAATAACATTAATCAATAAATATGGCCAGAGTTTTCATGGGCAATTAAGAAGACCCAACCCTGAGCTTTATGGTATTCACAATCCTCACACAGCCCCTAGTTTATTATTTATTTATTTCAGGATTTTACCCCACTCTTCTCAACCCCCGAGGGGGGATTCAGAGCGGCTTACAGTAAGGCACAATTCGATGCCCACACAGTAACAATATAAAACCCCAGAACCCTTCAACACTTAAAATACATTAAAATACAATTACATTAGCATCATACGCATTCAGTCCAGATTTAAACAATGTTCTGTCCATAAAAGCATTGGCCCTATTCATCCACTTTCCATTAACATCCCATCTAAAATGCTGCCTTGTGCTGGTATGCAAACGGCTGGTCCCACAGCCAGGATTTTACTTTTTTCCTAAACGCCAGGAGGGATTAGGTGGATCGTACATCGATAGGGAGCGCATTCCACAGGCGGGGAGCCACCACCGAGAAGGCCCTCTCCCTCGCCCCCACCAGCCACATTTGAGAAGTAGGGGGAGCGAGAGCAGAGCCTCCCGTATGATCTTAAATTACGAGATGGGACGTAGCGGCTGATGCGTTCGGACAAGTAAGCTGGGCCAGAACCGTATAGAGCTTTAAAGGTCAAAACCAGCACTTTGAATTGAGCTCGGAATTGGACAAGCAGCCAGTGGAGCTGACACAACAGGGGGTATGCTCCCTGTATGTAGCTCCCGTTAGTAATGTGGCTGCCGCCCGCTGGACTAATTGCAATTTCCGAACTGTCTTCAATGGCAGCCCCACGTAGAGTGTGTTGCAGTAATCTATTCGGGATGTGACCAGAGCATGGACGACCGTAGCCAGATCAGACTTCCCAAGGTACGGGCGCAGCTGGCGCACGAGTCTTAACTGTGCAAAAGCTCCCCTGGCCACCGCCGAGACCTGGGGTTCCAGGCTCAGTGATGAGTCCAGGATCACTCACAGGCTGCGAACCTGCATTTAAACCTAGTTTAGGGGGCATGTAGAAATTGTGAAAGTCCGCCAATCCCCACTTACCAGGAATAGCCACTGCAATTGATAAGGTCGAGTCTCCTGTAACTTGGCAAGCAGTTGATTGACATTATCACCCACCCAACCCCTTTTCACAAGCAATCTCTGATGTGAGGGAGAATTGTGATAGAGCCCCAATTCCTGCCTGCCGCAGTAGAGATTGCTCAAGGGAGCACCAGTCAGATCCTTCCTTAGAGACGGGGAGTGGACCCTGTCAGTCATAGTGGCTTTTTCTTTTTTCGGGGTTGTGAAGGTAATTCCAGAAGTTCCTTAATAGCAACATAACTATGGGGGTTACATTTTCATCACTCCCCAAAAGGATTCTAACCAGTAGAAATAAACTCTATCATTTCATGTTCCTTTCTTTTTTGAAAGAAGTATCATACAACATCATTCACCTTGCTCTACACTCCCCCTTTTCTAATGATCAATAGCCCCCATCTCTATAGACTGTGGTTTGTTTCACATGACATCATGTATTCATGCACCACAGAGATCCTGGCTTCTGTCATAAGCTTTCTTCCCGTTCGTATTTCATCCTTGGAATATACTTCTATGTGGCAAGCAACCCCCAGCTATGGATACTATGCCCTACATTTGTCCCCCATCTAAGTTCAGTTCAACATCATAGCCCAGTACTGTCTTCAACCAAGCATAACACAGTGGGTAAACTTCCTTAAGGTTCATCTTTAAGTACTAAATAAATAAAGGTGTACTACTATGCAGTATTTGAGGAAAGTTCACATTCTGCAGAGGCAGTCATCAGTTTCAAGGAGTAATTTCTCAAATAGAGAAATTAATTATAAACTGTCTGTGACCATAATTCAGTTTATGAATATTTGATATCTCAGTCTGCATGTGTTTGGTAAAACAGGAGTTGGAATTAAAGTACCTGTTTAATTGATTCTAAATTTTGCATAAATGGTACATTAGCCCAAACAGTAAATGTTAAAAGAAGCATTTTCTTAGAATAGCAAGGAAACATTGGTGCATTTTGCCAGGTTATGAATTATAATGTGTTGTCATCATCAATGTAAGTTGTTATAATTTACTCCTGACATTCAGATTTAGCTGTTGGGCATATTGTTGGAAATGTATCCTATTCACTTTCCTGCCTTCTAAATGCCCTTCATGTTTCCGTAAAACAATCCAATCAAAACTAAAGACCAAAAGCACTGTAAAACAAATCAAGCATACAAACAGTTCCTAAGCATTTCTGTTACACTCCATCCTTTTTTGGCCGGAGGCTTTTAATTTTCTTAAGCTGTGCCCTGGTATAACTAAGCTTCCCAAAGAAAATACCTGTACATGGTATTATTTTCCTCTCCAATTTGGGCTAGACCTTCTCAACATAGAAAGAATCTAGCAGGGACTTAAGAGACCTCAAACATATGAATTGCAAAGACCTGTGTTTCTTTCCAGAAATTAAACTAAGCACCAGCTGTTTGAAAGCCGTGGGCTTAGAAATAATAGCTGCATTCTCTTATTGGGTTATGAGATCTTAATTCCAGCACATGCTATTAAAATCCACTTTTTGTTGTTGCAGAAGTTCTTTTTAAAAACCAGTTATTTCCATGTCCTTGGAAATTATGAGGATTAGTCAAGATGTATCCAGTTTTTTCCCTTTTACTGAACATGCAGTAAGAACATCATCTGCAGTGACTTCTAAAGTCCCTCTGCTGTACATGTACAGCTATAGTAAAATATCTGAACACAACTCTATTGAATCTCACGTTCTCCAATACCACGGAAATGGCCATAAAGGGATTTGGATTTTAGGGAAGGCTCACCAGGAAATGTAGCTACAGAAGTCTATAGCTGTGCCAGACATTGATAATTTTCCTGGATTTCAGTGGCCTTTAATGCAATAAAATGTGTCGTTGATTGTGATTTTTTTTTAGAGATGGAGTGATCAAACTGAGGGAAAGGGGGGGGGGCTGGACACTTGTGGGTGGCAAGTGAGAGAGGGGTGAGAAGGGTATGTGAACCCATTGAGGCAAATGATTTGTGGGGAGGGCAAGCAAGTGAGTGAGGTGAGTGTGGGGGGCAAGTGGGTGAGCAAGCAGGGGTGGGTGAGTTGCTGGATGAATATGGAATGAGCAAGAAGTGAGCAAGTGGGGGTCAAGCGAGCAAGTGGGCAGGCAGGCAAGCAAGGAGGAAGGAAAGTGAGCAAGTGAGCAAGGGGGGATGATCAGAGGAGTAGACAAGTGAGCAGGCGAAATAGCAAGCAAGCAGGCAGGCAGGTAAGTAGAGGTTAGGCAAGTGGGGTGTGGCCAAGTAGGTAAATGGGCGAGGCCAGATAACAAGCGAGTGAAGGGAAGGGCATGTAGGTGGGGACAGGCAGGTAAGTGAGCAAGGGGTGTGAGCAAGTAAGATGGCAAGTGGAGGCGGGCAATGGCATGTCGGCCAGGAGAGAGGGTGTTGTGTGCCCCTTCTGGCATATGTGCCATAGGTTTGCCACCACTGAAATATTATATCTTTCTCTGAGGGTCCTAGCAAAAAAAAGAAGAAAACTTCAAGACAGTTACTTTGAGCAAGCTGCCTTAAGAAAGGAGGCAATCATGGGTCCATATGATTTAAGTAATAACCCAAATGTTTTAACTTCCTCAGTATATAAGAATCATATTCAAGACTGGATGTTGGTCTAGAAGTATCTCAGAAAGCAGAAACATGCTTTGGACAAAGGGTCCCTTGGGATCCATCTATAGCTAAAACTGTATCTTAGAATGTGTAAATAATTAGTTTTGTGTTGCATGCCAGTGGATTGTAGTATTCCGGTAGAATGTTTATGTTAATTAAAGCAACTATTCTAGTTACTATTTTAGTAACTTTATTTCTAGTTACTTTAAACTGAATATATCAGACTAACATGCCTGGTAAATACCATAGTTCTCTAAATCGAAGACACCACTTTTTGAAGAGTTTTTTTTTTGAAAAAAAAAATTCTTCAAATTCTTAGAACATTTTAATGTAAATAATTTAAACATACACAATACCTTTTAGAATGTCCACTGCATGCACAATCAGTCCATAGAGTTAGTTTTTTAAAACTCATGCAGAAAAGATGACTTCTGGGTGTAAAAAGCCAAGATGTCATCTTGTCAGAATGATATTTTTTATTATTAAGTCTATGGGCCTGTTGCGGGAGGCAGCAGAAGTAGGAAGTGGCACTTAACTTACCCAGACTCCTCATCCTCTCTCAGATATAAAACTGTTGTTTTTGTTTTTGTTTTGTTTTAGGAAAAAAACAACAAAAAACTGGAGCCATTTGGGGTTGGGGCTCTCCCTCCCTGCCAAGAAGTATAACAGATTTTCTTTAGAATCAAAAACAAAATAAACCAAAACTAGCAATTGAATCTGAGGTGCCGTTTTGGAGTTCCTATAATGGGGGAAAGTGTGCCTTAGATTAAGTGAAATATTATATTTGAAAACTAAGCAGGATCAGGCCTGGTTAGTATTTGTATGGGAAACTATGAGGAGCGACTTAAAGTGATGGGTATGTTTAGCCTGCAGAAGAGAAGGTTAAGAGGAGATATAATAGCCATGATTAAATATTTGGAGGAATGATGTAAGGAAGTAGGAATGGGTTTGTTTTCTGCTGCCCTTTAAACTAGGACTCAGAGTTATGTGTTCAAATTACAGGAAAAGAGATTCCACCTGAACATTAGGAAGAATATCCTGACCATACAAGCTGTTTAACAGTGGAACTCTCTGCCTCTGAGTCTGGTGGTAACTCTTTAGAGGCTTTTAAGCAGAGCTTGAGTGGCTATCTGTCGGGGGTGCTTTGATTGTGCTTTTTCTGCATTGTGAGGGTTGGACTGGATGACCCTTGTGGTCTCTTATGATTCTATGACTGCTCTGGTATTTCAGAGTTAGCCAATGGCAAAACCACCTCTGAGTATCCCCTTACCAAAGAAAACCCTATCACATATATGGAGTCAAGTCACTATTCCTGACACATGACTTGAAATAATATACACAGAGTTACTTCAAAATTGCACCTAAGGCAGCATCTATTTAGCATCTTTAAGCATCTATGGTCCAACCACTACTTAAGAGTGTCCCAACTTAAGAGTGTTTTGAGTTAGAGCTGCCTCTTGGCCTGGGTTTAGCTTTGACATAAGAGCAGTGTTTTGCATTAAGAGCTAGAGAAGAGAGCAAGCTAGTGCAAGAGTACAAGGCTTTAGGGTTTCAAGGGAGCAGCCTCCATGCCCATGCCTTGTGCTTTTGTCTGCCTTGGGAGATTGTTTCCGCTTTACTCTTATCCACTTTAGGAGAATACTGTCTGCTTTGAAGAACTTTGGGTTAGTTGATTTTGTGTAGTGTTTATTCCTGAGAGAGAGAGAGAGAGAGAGAGAGAGAGAGAGAGATCCTTATCTTAGTATTATGATAGTTACTTCACTAAATCACCACCTAAGTCAAGAGAGGAATATAATGTTTGAGACCACTCTGTCACTCTTCCTGCCCCCCAAAAATCTGGAGTACTATTATCAAGAGCTGATCCAGATGCAGCACAGAAGTGCCCCCAGAACCTGTTTGGTGTCCAGATGGGCAGTTAGGCCAAGAGTGGACTCTGGCTGACACCACTGCTGTTCCATTGGTCAAAAATAGTTCCCTGACAGAGCCTTGTTCGTGACATTTCTTCTGTGTAGGTCAGAACATGACACCCAGCCACATAACTAGCAGAAATGAGGTCACCAGCAAGGCATTGCCAGGAAGCTGGTACTAGCCGGTGACATACTGTTTGATATTGGACAGAGATCCATCCCAATCCAGCAGCCCTCACATCAAAAACACAAGGGTTCGTCCTGGAAGCTCTGAAGTAAATCCCATTTCCCCTTGCATTGGATTAAAAGCTGTAAATTGTGTCTTTGCAACAGTTGCAAGGTGAATCCATTTTATTTGACCCATGTAGATCTTACTCACACATTCATGATTTCCTGTGTCAATGCTGCAATAATGAGTATGTAACTCCAACACTAGTTGTTTAACATGAGAGGTCAATTGGTATTGATGAGATCACTTTTCAGAGACAGCCACTATTGAATCACAGATAAGACTTTGAGTTTGTATATATAGAATACATTGATTTGTGGATTGGTTATTTAATCTGAGCAACCCTCTGTGGAACTGATAGGGATAGCTGTCATTTTAGCTTCCTTTGAAAGGTTGAAATAAACATGTCATTCCCCCTTTCATGACATTCTTTAATATTTTTCTTTACAAATAGAAATGCATTTTCATTCTGCCGTGTGTTAATAACATTAGTTAGGATTAAATTTATATAAAAAGTTGAGTTCAGAAATTAATGAGTGAATGAATGAATTTGATAAAACAGACAAAACTTTATATTAGACCAAATGAAAGTTTTCCTCTGAAGACAGTTAACCAAAACTGCTTTGAGGTAACACACAAAGTAAATCATAAAATGTATCTGAAACTAATGAGAAAGATATTGCTATGCAATTGTTCATTGCACAATTCACAATATATTACATGAAAAGAACCAGATACCAGTCCTTTATTCTAGAATAATTTAATCAAATAGCTTCAAGAAAACTTGCGTCATGGCAGTAGCCTACAAGTTTCCAGGCTATGAACTATTTTGTCAGATACTGACAAATTTTTGGCCTAGGAAGGATTTACAGGTGTCTTCCAACCTTTTCCATATTGTTATATTTTCTACATTGCAAGGCTTTCCATCTTATTCTGTTTTTTTCTCTTGCCTATACTTACAGAGAGCCTGAGCCATCATATACATATTCTATTCTTTATGATCCTTCTTGGATAAATATAGATTTTACCTCACCTGCTTTTTCATCTCACCCCTTCCCCTATTTCTGTTATATTGACGGAATGTGACTCGCTAAAAGTATATATAGCATGTTCATCTTGAAAGCAAACGGTGACCATAAAAAGCAAAGCTTAACATGCCATACTGAGCAGAATAATTCACTTCTGTTTGATTTCAATAAAGTTCCTATTTTATGATAAATTACCTACAAAGATAGTTTTATGAAGATGCAATACTGTGGAAAGCCAAAATATCAATACAAATATTAGTAAGAAGGGAGAAAACATATCTGTGAATGTGTGTGTGTGTATAATTTGCTCTTCAAAACACAATTCTGCTACAAATGCATTTCCGTTGTCTTCTATCTTTTCTTTTTTTTAAGATATCATAAATCATTTATCCAATCTTCCTTATACGGGGTTTAAAAATGTTTGCATTGTGACTATTATAAGAGCTAGTTTAACCTCCTCACAAAGCATTACAAAGGGTGGATAAGATAGGATGGAGGTCACCTTTTGCTGGAAATTTTGTCTTTTTTATTCTGCACCTAGACAAAGAGCAAGAAGTATCACCATCTTGCTCTGAATGAACATAAGACCAAACTATTTGGCTTAAGGAAGTTAGGGATGGAATATAAAAAGACATCATTAGTAAAATGTTAGTCAGAGGCAGTTAGATAATTGCTTGTTTCCTTATTGGAACTATAGTAGAGTCTTACTTATCCAACATAAACGGGGTTGGCAGAATGTTGGATAAGCGAAAATGTTGAATAATACAGAGGAATTCAGACAAAACCTATTAACCATCAAATTACATTATGATTTTACAAATTAAGCAGCAAAACATAATGTTAGAAATCCAAAACACATGGAAGACCAGAGTTGGGAACACAATGATATATTGTAGATCAGTGTTTTTCAACCTTTTTTGAGCCGCGGCACATTTTTTACATTTACAAAATCCTGGGGCACACCACCAACCAAAATGACACAAAATGACACTCTAACACAGTAATACATATAGTTAATATGTCTTTAAATGTATTTATACACTCAGTGTGAAACCTGGGCCTGTTTCGATGAACACAACATAGATATCCTGGCAGGAATGGCAGAAAGACACACACGAAGGTCTTGCTCAACAGCTGGGAGTTATAGTTCACCCACAATCAAAGAGCACTCTGAACTCCACCAATGATGGAATGGAATCAAACTTCCCACACAGAACTCCCATAACCAAGAGAAAATACTATAAGAGTTTGGTGGGTATTGACCTTGAGTTTTGGAGTTGTAGTTCACCTATATCCAGAGAGCACTGTGGACTCAACAATGTTCGATCAGGACCAAACTTGGCATGAATACTCAATATACCCAAATGTGAACACAGATGGAGTTTGGGGAAAATAGACCTTGACATTTGGGAGTTACAGTTTCTGGGATTTATAGTTAACACACAATCAAAGAGCATCCTGAACTCTTGCAACAATGGAATTGAACCAAACTTGACATATTGAACTCTCATTACCAACAGAAAGTACTGAAAGGGTTTGCTTGGGAATTGACCTTGGGTTTGGAAGTTGTAGCTCACCTACGCTTAGAGAGCACTGTGGACTCAAACAATGTTATGTTGTTTGTTTTCTATTCAGAATCACAATGTTGGAAGGAGGCTCACCACTTTAAGGTCCCTAAAACAGGTATGGGAAAACTTTATGACAGAATCCCCTGTCATAAAGTCATAGAGCGAGGCTGGGAAGAAGGGAGCCCGAGTGGAGAAGAAAAAGTGTTCGCAGGAGGGGGAAGAAGGGTAATGGAGATTCCAATTTGCCACGGCACACCTGATGATCGCTCATGGCACACTAGTGTGCCATGGCACACTGGTTGGGAAACACTGCTGTAGATTAACTGTCTCTAGAATCCCATATTGAGCATAGAGGAATTGCATACTGGAAAACAAAGATTGCTAAACACTAATATTGGTCATTGGTCTCCAGAATCTCATTTGGAGCTGCCTTCCAGCCTAGCAGAATAAGGTTGGACTGGATAGCTTCTTAAGGGAGGAAGTCTCTTGCATTTCTAGGATTCTATGCCTCTAATTATCCTTGCTTGGGTTAAAAGAAGAGGAAGAGAGGAAGTCCAGAAGTGCAAGTTACTGCAAGGCTGTTAGAGATAAAAGAGGGAGGGGGAGGATGATGATGAAGAAGAGAGAGCATGTGGGGGAGAAAAAGGGAGGGAGAAGGGAGAGAGAGGGAGAGGATCTGGAGCAAAGTGTGTGTGTGCATGCGTAGGAAGAAAGGGGGGTTCCTCTGCCCACTCAGCCAGATAAGGCGATGAGCCTTCTCTCCCCTCTTTTCTTACTTCCAGCCACAAGCCTTTCCCCCACCTTGATTTGGAAACAAGGTTGGATTGAAGAGAAGTCTCCAAAGCATCAGAGAGAGGCTCTGTGTGCACCAAGAGCGGAGACAGAGAGGAGAGCCATCCTGTTTCCTTTTTCCCTCCTCCCTCTCTTCTTTTTCCCCCTCCCCTTCCTCTTTCTCTTTTGATTCACCCCCTTCCCTCCCTTCCCTTTGGAGATGCGCTTTTCTCCTCCTTCTTGTCCCAGTTTTTGTGCACAGGAAAGAAAGCCACCCGTTTTCATGAGCACATATCAAACGGTGCAATGTTTACAATGATGGTGTCGGATAATACGGAGTGTCCGATGAGCAGAGATCAGATAACCGAGACTCTACTTTTCTTCAGTTTGTAGAGATAATCGTGTTTCTATTGAACTCATGACTAAGCACGTGTCTATACCACTGCTTCTTAAATGTGAATCTCAACCCTAAATGGGGTCCCCTCAGCTCAATATTGTGATCACAAAAAATGGCAACTGCAAAAGGTTTCTAAATGCCACCCATTAACGTAAATCTAACATGCAGTGTTTACAGTGTACTCTGCAGATGTACTCCACAAAAAGGATAGCAGGCCTTAAAAAACGCTGATTTATTATCAGTAAATGTTTGATTTTTATACTCCTATACACTTGGGGTCATTAAAAAATTCTTGGGTGGCAATGGGTCATGGGGTGGGGAGTTTATGAAGCCCTGGTCTTCACAATATCATCACAATAAGCCAGATGTGATTCAAATAATTTATCCTCAGAGCTGTCCTATCCTCAGAGCTAGGCGACTGGCACCCTACCTGTCCAGGGACGACCTGGCCACGGTGATCCAGGCGACGGTCATCTCGAGACTGGACTACTGTAACGCCCTCTACGTGGGTCTTCCCTTGTCGACAATCCGGAAACTCAAGCTGGTGCAGAATGCCGCCGCTCGCTTGCTGGTGGGAGCACCAGTAAGGGAGCATATTACACCTATTTTACGGCAACTGCACTGGCTCCCCATCGAGTGCCGGATTGCCTTCAAGGTGTTGGTGCTAACCTTTAAGGCCTTGCACGGTCTAGGGCCTGAGTACCTAAAGGGACCGCCTTACCCCGTACGTTCCCCGAGATCACTGCGCTCAGAAGAGCAGAACCTACTGGTTGTTCCATCACCCGCGCCTGTCATCTGTCCAGTACAAGACAACGGGCCTTTTCATTTGTGGCCCCTATGACCTGGAATTCGCTCCCCAATCATGTCCGGGCAATACATGAACTGGGCCCTTTCCGAAGAGCCTGCAAGACTGTCCTCTTTAGAACAGCCTTTGGCTGACTTGAAAGAGGTGGCTCTAACGTTCAAACTATGACCGATGATTTGTAATAAGCTGGCTTTTGATTCGAATTGTGTTTTTATTGTTTTATGGAAACTGTTGTGCATTGTATTGCGCATTTTATTTTTGTGTTGTGATCCGCCCCGAGCCTGCAGGGAGGAGCGGAATATAAAATTGACTAATAAATAAATAAATAAATAAATAAATAAATAAATTCACTTTGTTAGCAGCACACCTACCTGTAATATCTCTGGCATTACTTTGCGAACGAAGATTCTTAGGAAGGACTCATCCCACACTTTTTACAACATAAATAAATATAAATACGCTTTTTACAACCTGTAATATACCCCACTGAAATTGTATTGCTGCCCACACCTCAAATTGGAATCAGCATCATTTTTATTGGTTTACTTCTCAGTGTGCACTTTTCTCAGGAATGAGTAGTCCTGCCTTGTTGAGGCAGCTTCTTGTGTGCATCCAGCTATGGTGCTGTTCTTCTCCAACTCGCTGGGAAACTAGATGACTTGTAGGGCTGCTCCAGAGCTGCAGTTGCCACCAGAGCAAATGGGATTGGGAGGGGGGGAGTGATCCTTCACTTGGTGACTCATGTGTAATCCGTCCCTTTCATGCCCTGAGCAGGAGTTGTGATCTTCACCAAAAATCAAAGGGATCTGTAATGTTACAAAATGTATACCCTAGCAAGAAGCACTGGACATTTCAACATACATGGTGATGCTTGCCAGCCCAGCTCTTTGTACCACTGCCCTTCTCCCTTGAGGCCACCCATCTAGATTGTTCACAGGTAGAAAAAAAACAGCAACAAGCTGAACTATCCTGGAAATTATGGAGCAAGACGTGAGCTTTGCTATATTGCATTAAAGAAGGTTTCTTCAACGTGCAGCCCTCCAGGTGTTTTGGACTTCAGGTCCCAGAATACCTGATCATTAAACAAGCTGGCATGGGCTTCTGGGCGTTGGAGGCCCAAAAACTTGGTTGAAGAAACCTTCATTAAAGCCTTCAAGAAAAGCCTTTACTGCTAGGGGGGGGGGGGGGCATACATCTCATATCAGAAACATGGCTGCTAATGCTATGTGGTGAATATGATATGTTTTGGTCCATGTAGACAGGCCCTAGATGACTTCCTATGTGATTCCTTGTATTTTTCCTTTTAGTTTTCTTTCAGATTCAAATGTTCTATATATCTGAAGGGCCAAAACATGTGCTAAGAGGCCAGACACACTCTGACATCACTGTAACTGAACACTGAAATTAATAATGAGCTGGGCATTTGATTTTTATTATTTCTGCAGTTCCACTGACTTTGCCCTATGCTGTGTTTAGCACATCAGTATATATGTCCTTTCACTACTCTCCTCCATGAAGGGGATGGTTCAATTTTTAAAACAAAAGTCAAGATATCATATTAACTCTTATCAAAAGAGGAATAATCTCCTTTTTAGAGTAGGGCAGTGAAATGTGAGAGAAATGATTCCCTTCTGCTCTCTCGGTACTATATTAAGCAGAATTGCCAAATTCTGATAAGAAATAAGGAGCAACTTACATTAACTCATGGGTCCAGGTTTTGGCGTTGGTGTTTTGTCCATGTTTCTTGACTTACTGTATACACAAGTATATATGCCAATATCTAGAAGTCATCAATTTTGTTAAGAGCCCCTGGTAGCACAGTAGATTACACCTTTGTGCTGACAGGACTGAAGACCGACAGGTCAAAAGTTCAAATCTGGGGAGAGTGCGGATGAGCTCCCTCTATCGGCTCCAGCTTCCCATGCAGGGACATGAAAGAAGCCTCCCACAAGGATGGTAAAAACATCAAATAACATCCGGGCACCCCCCTGGGTAACGTCCTTGCAGATGGCCAATTTTTTCACACCAGAAGTGACTTGCAGTTTCCCAAGTTGCTCCTGACATGGGGGGGATCAATTTTGTTACAGAATCCACTCAGTTCTCTATTATTGTTCTCTAGTCTACATGATAGTTGTTCTCTATTATTATTCCATGAATAGTTGAAATAATTTTTCCAAATTTTAGCTTTTTGCCATGGAAAGATTACAGTTGTTTTAAAAAAACAAATAAGAAACAGCCAAGACAATTATATCATCGGATCTCTTTTTGGGGGGGGTGTTGGTCACTAGATTACTTTCTTGTTCCAGTTAACGTGACATATGGAAACAAACAATGGGCACTAGAGGTGTGCAAGTTTTTGGAGATTGTTTCGTAATTTGAGAGATTAGAATAATTAGGTAATTATGAATTATGATATTAATTGAATGGGATCCCCCTTCCAAAACTTTCAGAAAATTTGTAAATGGTTCATTGAGTCAGAGCATTTTTTTTACAATGTAACAAAATTGCCTGGGGTGCGAGAGAAAGAAATTTCTTCCACTCAGTGAAAGATGTGTATTTAAGAGAACCATTCTGTGTTTGTTAAAACTTAAACTTAGAAAGTGATTTAAAATTACACTTCTCTTTCCCAGTAAGTTGGAATTAATATATTATAATTATTCATTAATCTTACTGAAACAACTATGAAACATTGGAATTTGGACTACAAATTGAAATGCTGCCCCCCCCCATTTCCCCCCGAATATTCCTGAATTGAAACCAAGGGGTGGGATGGGGGGGGCATTTAAATTTCAAAATGAATTACGAATTGGATTTCTGCCATTTCATACACTTCTAATGGGCACATCCATACTGATTTTAAAAAACAGAAAATCCCAGATTTTTCTAATTTCATTCCAGTTTTGATATTCATACAGTTTGTTCATCCCAAAATATTTTCTGTCATTTCTTTGCACAATCAGAGACATTTTATGTGAACACCCTGAGTCTTTTTATTTTAATTCCGCATAAAATTAGAAATAACAGGGATAAAATCTGCGACTTTTCAATCAGACTGTCACTTGATCTTCATGTGGTTTCAAACCAAATCACTCCCATCAATTTAGCATAACTTTAGGTAACTCTGGTTTAATTATTTTTTCTGTAAGTTGCATTGGGGATTCTTGTGACAGTAGCATTGCACAAGGAAAAGTGGGAAATTAACATTCTTCTCACATTCTCTTTGCTTTCTTCTGTAATCACAATCCAGGCACTATCAGTGAACATTGGATCTTTGTATTATTTCCAAGTTTCCCCTATTGTCAGTCATTGTGACAAAGAGCAAGACAACTTGACACAATGATGAATCACTTCAGACATTGAGTTTTCACATGGCTGTCAAATGATCTAAAGTAGGCTGCGTCACCTGAAGAAGCCACCGGTCGAAAGCCCTATTTTGCTTTCGAACTCAGCCTGTTTCTTATTAAGTCAGTGGGCCTTTTTATCACATAACAGAAAGGCAATAATGGAAATTCTCTGGAGGCTGATGTGGATCTATTTTACATTTAGTGAAATGACATCAGTGGGAACAAAATCACATCCTGGCATCAGCCTTTCATCAATGCCCAATACATAGAATGAAAATCCTACTATCTAATGCTGATTATCTTGGCCTAGGTAGAAATTATTTTTCTTTGTATGATTTCAGGTGCTGGAGGTCTCAGAATAATGACTTGTTTATCAAAATGATGGTGTGCTAGATTGTTTTGCACCATCGTTGTTTCACATGTATAATTTTTAGAAAAGAGAAATACAACATCAAAATAAACATTTCAGTTAAAGAATATATAAGCTTTCAAGTGAAATGTTTGACTTGGGTGTCCATACACCAAGACAGATTAGTTTACTATAGTCTCTGAAATCACTTTTTGAATGCATAGATTTATCATTCTGGGGAAGACTCACACAAAATATAAACAATTTCTCCAAATTATAACCACTTGTAATGAACTAGAATTTTCGTAATATACTAGAAAACAGCTAGGATGATAATTATTAATGAAATAGGAAATATATGTAATGATAACCCCTAGATCCTAATCGTACATGTGTTGAAATTGTCATGTTTGGCTAAAAAAATAACATTAAACATTCTAATGTACAAAAGGCAATGTACATCACCAATGTACCTGACCGTAAGGATGTATAAGCTTCATCTTCAACATTTGTCAATTGATATAAGTCTGGAGCCCCCGGTGACACAATGAGTTAAACCCTTGTGCTGGCAGGACTGAAGACTGACAGGTTGGAGGTTCAAATCTGGGGAGAGCACAGATGAGCTCCCTCTGTCAGCTCCAGCTCCCCATGCAGGGACAGGAGAGAAGCCTCCCACAAGGATGGTAAAATATCAAAACATTCTTGTGCCCTGGGCAACGTCCTTGCAGACAGCCAATTACCTCACACCATAAGCAACTTGCAGTTTCTCAAGTTGCTGCTGACATGAAAAAAACTGATATAAGTGGAGTTGGGCCCCATCTCTACTGACCAGTTAATGCAGCTTTGAAATTATTCCAAACCATGGTAGCCACAAAACTCATGCCAATAATACTCCAAACAGGAGCTTAAAGAAACAGTAGTCTTAATAACAATTTGTATTATAACATAAATCAATATGAACTTCGCTAATATACAACTTAGCTCGTATAGAACATATATACAATGGTTGCACCACAAATAGCACAGGTGGGGAGAAAGCCTCCCATAAATAGCACAGGCGGGGAGAAAATCCTCTCAGTAGCGTACTCACGCTGAGGAGTCCTTTAGAGAAAAGCGTTCCGTAATAGGATCAGTTCAAATATAGTTCTCTTTCCCCATGAAATGCGGGACAGCAAAAGTCCAAATCAAAAGAGATCCAAGTATATAGTAGTCCGCACAGAAGCTATCAAAGGGTCGATGATATTGGGGTTTCCAAGCGCCGAATCGTTTCGCCTATTTTCAGGCTTCTTCCAGACCCGGGACTCAATATAGTAGCAGTATTGCTTTTAGGTCACAGCTAAGAAATACAAAATCAACATAACTATATAGTCTATACAACATAGTAGCTCCCAAAGGAAAACACACCGGGAAGATGTATACATACTGAATGAAAAATCATAGACATATATGTTGAGGCAACGTGCCTAATGGTCAAATCGCGGACAAGCACAAGAGCCGCGGAAACCAATATACAGTATAGCAGTCAGATGATTAACATCAATACAAGGTCATTAACAGAAACAGCTGTACATATTATGTAAGTAATTCATTAATGGATAGTTTATTGTTCAACCCATGTGGGGACTCAGTTTGAAGGCAGACTATCCAATCACATTCAAGTTGCAGCAACCTCTTTTTTACATCCATATGCGGTTTGGGGATGATCTTGTCAAGCACAGTTACAAAACTCATGCCGCCAAAGCACATTCCAGCACACATGGAAGGGAATACAGTGTAATTTTTAAAGTCACAGGAATGCTTGAATTAAGCCACAAAATGTGCTGCATCAGGTCCTTATATAACTCTGATCCAGGGCAAAATTGGTTTCACAAATAATCCAGAAAAGTGTGTGTGGGGGGGGGGCCTTCAAGAAACACTCCAAGGGTTTGGTTGGGTAGCAGGGCACTAACTGATCTGGGAGGGGTGACTAATTGCCCCCTCTTGTAACTGTCACTTTTTTTCACCAGTGCCATAGGTTTCAGATGAAAAACAAAAAATTGCAGCTGATTAAGGCATAATCTGTGTTCAATGTAATCACCATTCCCATCTCAAATTAGTTTCAGTTATGGCAATCTAATCACGCACATGCTGAAACCAGTTCCTTCCAAATCAGTTCCAAGCTGCATTATAAAGTCAATGTAAGGTGGGTCAGGGTGTCTTAATAGGTCCAGACCCTGACCAGAGCTCTAAGAAACTACATTAATGTAGTTTATTTTCCAGAGTGATTATTACAGCTCATCCATAGTATGCTTGACTTTTACTGAAAATGCAAAGTCTCAAGGACTCCAGGTCAGTCAAAAACATGGTATCCCTAATTTTTAGGATTACAACAACATTATTTGTTGTCTTTGAAGTTGTATGGCACAAAAGCAGTATTCCGTTGTCTCCATTTGGCATTGAATAATTGGAAAATCAAACAAACATATACAGTAACTCTCTATTCTAGAGCAGGACAGGGCAACTTCAGTAGTCTTAGTCCACATTTCAGCTCTGTGGATCTGACTTTTAACTTTGACTGCTATGTACCATCAAACACTTGGGAGCAACTCAAAATTTGGTTCCCCAATAAAATAGGGCACATCACAGACATTGTTATTTTGGGGGGTTTGGGGGGGTATTTAAAACAGGAGTTTTATAAAAACCAAAATTAGCACACGGAACATGATCCCTGTGTTGTCCTCCTGATATAAAGTGTTCAAGTATATTATGTAGTGAAACAAACATAGTTATTACATTGCTGTAGTTCTTCTTAATGTGTCATTTTAGAAGTCAGGAAATGACATCTGGTTGAAGTCATGCACAGGAGTGTTCAGTTTCAAAGACTGAGCCCCAGCATTGTCTGTCCTCTTGCAGAAATTGTTGGCACAAAACCTTCTACTTTTGCATTGTTTCAGGAAGACTCAAAATTATTTTCAACCCTAGGAATAGATTTGGAGCTTCTAGCATTGCCAGTGCCAGCGTTCCTTCATATCATTTACAGTTGCTATCATTTCTGCCTCCACTTTTGCTATACTGTTGGGTTGGGAGTTGGGGAGGTGTGAGTCTGAACCATGAAACCCACTTGGGTGAGGCACTTTCTCTCAGGTCCTATGCTTAGGCAGAAAAAGATACAGGATGGTGAAGTCTGGCTTGACAATAGAATATGTGAAATGGATCTAGATAACTTAGTGGATCATAAGCTAATTATGAATCAAACATGTGATATGGCATCTAAAAAAGCCAATCGACACTAGTCTGTAACAATAGAAATATAGTGTCTACATCAAGTAAAGTCATAGTCATATTCTATTCTGCTATGGACACACTCCGCCTGGAATATTGTGTCCATTTCTGGGCATCACAATTCAAGAAGGATATGGACAAACTGGAACATGTCCAGAAAAGGATAACTAAAATGATCAAAAATCTGGAAGCCAAGTTCTTTGAAGAGCAGCTGAGGGAGTTGGTTATGATTATGGAGAAGAGAAGGTTAAGAATCATGTTTAAAACTTTGATTGGATGTCACATTGAAGGGGGAACAAGTTTGTTTTCTACTGCTCTGGAGACTTATAGTTGAATCTACATTGTAGAGTTAATACAAATTGACACCACTTTAACTGCATTGGCTCAATGATATGGACCCCTGGGATTTGTAGCTTGATGAGACACCAGCCACCCTCTGACAGGGAAGGTTAAAGACCTTGTAAAACTGCAACTCTTATAGTTCTATAGGGTTGAGCCATGACAATTAAAATGCTGTCAAAGTATATTAATTTTGCAGTGTAGGTGCACTGTAAGACACAGAGCAATGGATTCAAACTATAGGAAAAGAGGCTTTGAATCCACCTCAGGAAAGCTTAGGAGTCAAAAGTGGAAGAAAACACCATACAAGCACAACCTGAGCCTTTGTCAGACCTCACCAGAATATTATGTCCAGTTCTGGCTATTACAATTCAAGAAATATATTGATAAGCTGGAATGTGTCAAGAGAAGCGTGACCAAAATGATCAAAGATCTGGAAGCCAAGCCCTATGAGGATTGGCTTAGGGAATTTGTAATGTGTAGCCTGTAGAAAAGAAAATTAAAAAGGGTTCATGATTGCCATGTTTAAATATTTGAAAGGATGTCATATTGAAAAGCAGGTGAACTTTCCGATGGTAAAAGTTGTTCAACAATGAGATACACTGCCTTGAAATGTGATTGAGTCTCTTTATTTGGAGATTTTTAAGTTCAGTCGGTATGGCCATCTATCAGGAGTGCTTTGGTTGTGTTTTACTGCATGGCAGGGGTTGTACTGGAGACTCTTCCAACTCTATAATTCTATGAAAAATGGCCTCAGTTGCAAGTTATTCTAATATTACCATAAGATGATTACTAGGGTTGGTTTAGAACCCAAAAATCGCGGTTCTAAAAACCAATGGGGGGGGGGATTTTTTTAATGCTTAACGTAATGACTTACAAAAAAAATTCAAAAAAATTCTTAACTGTTTTGTAAGTAATTACGAATTTCGTAATTAGTTCTAAATTCCCCAAAGCAGGGGAACAGGACTGACACTGTTTTAAACACAGGCAAATCAAGGGGCAACATTTCCCTTCTTCTCTGGAGTGCAATTCACTGGGACCTATTACTATTATTATTATTATTATTAAATGCCTGGGTCTGCTCGGAGGGAAATATAAGGAATTATTATTATTATTATTATTATAGTAATAAAATGGCCGGGCCTCCTTGGAGTGAAATATAATGAATTAATATTATTAATATATTATTATAATAATACGCCTGGGTTTCCTTGCAGGGAAATATAAGGAATTAATATTATTTTTAATATTATTTATTATAATAAAAGGCCAGGGCCTCCTTGCAGGAAAATATAAGGGACTAGCTGTACCCGGCACACATTGCTGTGCCCTATTTAGGAGATGTGAGAAAGTCTGAGTATGTAAGGGTTGGAATTGATGTTACTTATGGTCTTGGTGGGTGTGTGCATGTGTATATATGTATATGTGCATGTATATGTGTGTGCATGTGTATATATGTGTATGTATATATGTGTGTGCATGTGTGTATATGTGTATGTATGTGTGCATGTGTATATATGTGTGTGCATGTATATGTGTGTATGTATGTGTATATAGGTATATGTGTGCATGTGTATATGTGTGCATGTATGTGTATATATGTATATGTGTATATGTATATATGTGTGTGAATGTGTGTATATGTGTATGTATGTATGTATGTGTGTGTGCATGTATATATGTATGTGAAAGGGGGAAGAATGACATGGGAAAGAGAGGGTGGAACGTGGTGAAGGCTGGGAATGGGAAGTGGAGGGAGAGGGGCTGGAGAATTTGGGAAGTTAAGACTGGGAGAGGAAGGAGGAAACTACAAAAAGGGAAGAGTGGGGTGGGGAATGGGTGGCAGAGAAGTGTGTGTGACTGTGTGGGGGGGGGAGTGAGACGGGAAGGGAGGAAGAGGTTTGCCCTGGTCAAGGAGAGAGAAGCCTGGGGCCGCCTCCTCCTTTCCCCATTCCTCGAAGGAAGAAAGCATTGAGGGGAATGGAAGCAGGGAGGCGAAGAAGATCTTGGAGGGGGAAGGAGAAGCAGCAGTGCACCTCTTCCTGGGCCGCAGCCTCACAACTCTGCGGGGGGGGGGTTCAGCCTCTCCTGCTCCTGGGAAGGCCTGGAAGCGGCGGCCGCGTCGAGTGCCTCCTGTCTGCCTGCCTCTCTCTAAGGTGAGGGGCTACTGGCGGGGGACCAAGCGGGGCATGGCCACAGGACTTCAGTTCCCAGAAGGCCCCGCACAGCGACTTCCTGTTCCTTCGCCCTCCTTGCCATTGAGCCGCCCTAGGAGTCGCGCTGTGGATCTCTATGGTTCCGGCTGCTTTTTCACTTCCTCCACTCCACTGCACATGTACAGATAAGCAAGCATTATTAACTGTGTAAATGAGGGCACCACTTTTTCTACTTGCTATGTATGCCATATCAAAATTGTCATTGTTTTGTGGATTCACAATTCAGTATCATGTAATATTAAGGCTTAAACCTTGTTGGTGCACCTTATTGGTGCAGTAATGACAAGAGAGAGAGAGAGAGAGAGAGAGAGAGAGAGAGAGAGAGAGAAAACATAACAGTGATGAATGATTTGAAACACTGGTCAAATAAGCTAGGCGAAGTTGGAAGATTTTGTTTGCCTTCATTGCAACTGCACACTCCTGAAAAAGGTGCAACCATTAATACAGGGCACAAGATAGACTCTACCTTAATATTTCAGTTTTCCCAATGTCGCTGTGTTTTGAATATTCTCAAATATAGTTCATTTTGGTACATATTTGGACATATATTTCATTCTGTCTCTCCCCCCCAATAACAACACTTGGGAACCATACTAAATTGTGTGAGAGCATCTTTGTTCTGGCTATTTGTATTTTGATGGAGAGTAAAGGAAAATCTTTTCCCACCATAAGAAGACATGTTACTGGTAACATTATCGTTCCTTTAATGGAAAAAATTGAAAACAAAAATAATGCCCAGTTGCCACCTGTTAAAATGTAGCATTGCTTGTTTAAGTGCATTACCTTATCCTGCAATTGTATTTTCAGTCTATTTTCTCTATAAAAATGTAGTGCTTTCTCTGGATTGTTATTCGCAAAGGCATCTTCCTGAGTTATTTCTCTTCCTGCACAATATTCATGATAGCAATTTGATACCTTAGCAGCTTCAAGGTTATCAAGTGATTGAAAATCCTGCTCCTTATTTCAAGGTGTAACATACAAAACTCCACTGCATCCATTATAGTACTCTAATAGTTTTTCTTAATGCTTTTTCATGAAGTGCTGATTTAAAAGTGGAAGCAAACTTCAGAAAGGTCTTATCAGCTGTGGACACTCTAGGTTTTATTTAATAGGAGAATGTAGCAGCTTGGTTAGGTATCACTGTCAGAATCATTGGAGAAAACACAGCTATCATCTGTTTCATATGTGAATGAGTCTTCAAGTCACCTGTTGATGTATGGTAACCCCATGAATTTCATCGGATTTTTTTAAAGGTAAGGGAATACTCAGATATTCATTGGTGCAGTCCCATTTGAATACTAATAAGGACTAACTCTGTTTATCTTCCAAGATAACAAGACATGGTGCTTTTAGGATATTTAAATACCAGACTGGAAAGGTTAAAATTGGGAAATAAAAGTTGTAATCCTTTTTATGACTTTTAAGTTTTAATCTATTGGCTGAAATTCTTCAGTGTTAGTATAGCGTATATATCAAAGTCATCATCTCACTCTATTCTGCCTTGGCCAAACTTCATTTGTAATACTATGTCCAGATCTTGGCACTGCATGAAGGTTATTGGCAAGCTGGAACATGTTCAGAGGGGGATGACCAAAATGGATGGGTGATAGGAGACCATGAACAAATACCGGTGTTGTAGATAGTATTTCAGAGGAAGGAACTGACAAATTTACCTGAGTATTCCTTGCCCAAAAAACCCCTATGAAATTCATAGGGTCACCATAAATCAACAGGTAACTTGAATTCATAGAATTACCATAAATCAATAATCAACTTGAATTTAAGGAGTCACCATAAATCAACAAGCCACACTTCTACCCTAAAAGTCCCATATCTCATATTGGAAGCTAAACAGGGTCAGGCTTATTTAGGACTTGGTTAAGAAGGCTACCAATTTGTACTTGCTGAGGTGTAGTTAGTTATGTAGTGATTTCAGCAAGGACCGCAGTTAAGAGGATGCATTTCTGGTGAGTGTGAGCTAAATCAAATATGCCAGGACAGAGAAAGAAACTCACCAGGTTAAAGACAAGCCACAGAGGTTTATTACAATTTGGCCAAAAGGGATGCAAGTACAAGCAATTTGCTTCAAAATATAAAAATAATAAAAACACAGAGAAATGCAAGACATTTTATACAGTTCTGACTGCCATTCAAACTTCCCACTCCCTGCCCTGGTTGGTTGGCTGGAAAGGAGGAGGGGCAGGATCTGGGAGCTCTATTGACATCACCACCTCCAGATGGTGAATTCTCTTGGTGAGGAGCATGGCAGCTTGGGATTGGTCAGAGTGGAGGGCCAATCAACTGGAAGGACTCAGTCTGGGGAAAACAAATGGCACAGATATTCTAATGAGCTTTTGATTAGGTCAAATGTCCAGTTCCATGCCAAACAAAGATTTGGATCTCAGGAAACAAATGTACAACGCTCAAGGGACAAAGGTGCTGATCTAGGTAATCAAGAGAGTTAATGAATGCACATACCTGTTTTCGTGAAGGAACAGCAGACCCTCAGCTTCAGGTGAATTGCATAAACATTTTGGACTTATCTGGCTGGCAGAGGAAATCACCTATCTTTACCTACACACAATGAATCTGATGATTACCTGGCTTGGAAAATAGCCAGAGGGATTTGCCCAACTGTTTCCATTCCCAGCAGATTATCTTAACAGATTCATAGAGGAGTAGCTGTCACTACACTAAATTTTGATACATTTCTAAGAAGCAGTTTGTATACATTTCATTTAAGAAATAGATACAGTACACAGTTTGAAAGATACAATTTGTACCAAAAAATAGTCAAATTGATGCAATTTATTAAAGGGTTAGGCACAACATAGTTCATGGGTGTACAGTTGCTGCTGTGTTTATTCCAAATCTTCCAAAGCTTTGAACTTGTGCAACTCCTGGGAAATGTCTTTTTTAAGGGAAAAAACTATGGTCCATTCTTGTTCTGTGTTATTTCTCACCTCCTTCCTCCCTTCATTACAGAGTTGCATTGCTGTTTGTTTTTTTCCTGTATTCCTTGAAACCTCCTTCCAAGACAGCTCTATTAGTCTCATGAAGTTTATTACATAGACCCAATTGCTCTAGGGCTGCCTCTACATAGCTCTGGGCTAAGTAGAGATCTGCAATTCCTGACTGTCGCCATTGCTATATACTAGCAGAGCCTGATGTAGCTTCATAATCATTAAGAAGTTGCTTCCTAAGAGTTTTCCAAATTGGAAAAAGGTAGCCATCAAAAGAGAAGCATGTAACTTCAAAGAGAGGCACATCAGAAGTTATTTTCAGGATTCCCATGCACTTCCTGGATTTTGATTCAGAGGCTATTTGAGTAGTCTCTGATTGGTGCATCTCATTGCTTGGCTGAGTTTACATGGTGGCATCTGCTAAAGTAACAGATGTCTGTGCCACTAAGGTGCTATGTTCTCACTTTTTATAGAAGGGAAAATGGCTTCTGGAAGAGTTTTTATTGTTTTTATGCAAATGGTAAATGCACTAGTCTGATCCTTCAAGGAATTTCATTATAAGCAAAATCTTAAACAATCATAAATACATATGCAGCTTCATAAAATGCTGGGCTGTTTTGCATATCAAGGAAGTTCCTTATGCACTGTCAATTGTGCATGAAATTAGGTCTTATTTTAATTACCAATATAAAAGTACTTATAGTTATTCAGTGAGGGCCCATTCATTTTCTAACTACAGAGTGCAAAATAGCAGAGTGTGCTACAGGATTTCCAGCTAAAAGTTCATTTTAACTTATTACAGAGCATTAATGGCAAAAGATAGCTGTGACTAGTATTTTTAGAAAATACTGTTGCTATATTATTTGTTGTACAGATGAAACTAATAATCTAGGAGAATTTAAAATTCAGTGTATTTTCCAATGGTAGTTTACAGTACTGTTCACCAGTGCCCATTTCAATCAAGGCCCATTGATTTAAACATTTACCTGTGGCCAATTAAGCACAGGATCACCCTCTTAAAACATTGAATGAATTTCTCATTTGAGATATTGTAATGGTAATTGCAAGGCTGAGCACCACCAAATGGAAATGTTTCAGTAAATAAGCAGTGTGGATTTAATTAATGTACTCTTCACTCTATCTGATGGTTCTTTATAGTACCAATAATACAACTACATATGAGACACCTAAATTAGAAACTACTTCAAATGGGCAGGTGGGGGCAGGGGGTTTAAAGAAATGGGAGATGGTGGAGGAAAGAAAAAGTGAATTTTACAGGAGATTTTAAATGAATGTAATCTGCTGTACCAAATTGGACACCACACTTTAAACAAATTAAGAGTGGCAAGTAGAACTCTCCCACATTAGTGAACAATGATCACAGTTACTACCACAGTTAAATATGTAAAACAACCAAGTCTCTATGATTCAAATCTGGATTGGAACAAAACTATGTTCCAAAAAATATAAATTCATCAGGACAGTAGGACATTATTTGACCTTTCATCAGAGGGAATGGGGATAATTTGTAAAAGTACCTGTGAATAAAAACTTGTTCTGAGCCTAAAGGCAGCAAGTTGCACAGGAGATAGGCTATAGGAGGGGAAGCTGTTACAAGTGAGTCAAGCCAGTTGAAGGCATGAACAAAGAATCAAGGAAGAGGGGAAGTGTAAAAGCAAGATCCCAGAGATTCTGGAATTTTATGGAATCATAAAGTCAATTAAGTCAAATCCCTTGCTGCAATAAAGGTGGATTCTTACTACTGCTACTATGACTAATAGGAATGAGAGGTATGGCCAACCAAGGCTGTGAGGGACAAGAGACACACACACCTTCACACACAAGGCAGGACAGTGGGATGCTACCACTGTATATTATATTTTACTTTGCTGCTCCCAAATATTTAATAAGATTTCTGTTTCATAGGCCAACTAGTGCTACAAAGTGGAATCCACAACATGCGAGTGTGGAAAACAGCAAACCAAAGCCCACCTTCTGCAATGCAACCTGAGCCCTGCCACATGCACAATGGAGGACCTTCTTGCAGCAACACCAGAGGCACTCCAAGTGGGCAGCTACTGGTCAAAGGACATTTAATAGAATACCAAGTCTGCAAACTTTGTGTTTTGTTTGTTGGTTGGTTGGTTTTTAATCCAATACAACTGTTTTGGTTCGCTCCTGACACAATAAATAAATAGGTCAACTCCTTGCCAGAATGTTTAGAAAGTCACACAAACTCTTCAGGTGAAACAAAACAAGATTATGTTGTTTATTTTGTTATTGAACAATAAATATGCATAATAGTTTTAAGAAAAGACCAGGCTTTAGTTATAACTTGAGTTCCTTAAAAGCAATGTTCCACAAACAGAAACACAAACAAGTTATTCTGAACCTTTTGAATCTTCTCTCCACATCAGCCCTCTAACACTATAGAGGCCTAACTATTTTCCTCAAAGAGGTATCTTTTAGCAACAGTTCCCAAAGCCCTTCCTTCCTTCCTTCCTTCCTTCTTCAAAACTCCTAACTGACTCTTTAAACTCCCAACTGTCCATAATGGCTGCTTAAGCTCGTTCCTTTCCCTTTAGCTCCACCCATCTTCAGTTGCTAAGCAATTCCCTCCAATTTGATCAGCCAATCAGACTACTCTTCCAGCTATGGAGCTACCTGATAGCTTCACCCCCTTGCTCCCCTTAGCTTTTGCAAGCCAGGCCTGTTTACTGCTTTTACACCAATCCTGTAAGGTAGCCAGTTCATTACACCTGCCATGCAGGAATAGTCAGTCTAAGTACTTGTGATGGACAACCATCCAATGTCTTTTTAAAAGAAGAGTACACCATACTCCAGGGCAGCATATTCCACTGATGGACAATTCTTATCAGGATGTTTTTCATAATGTTGAGGTGGAATCTTTTTTCCTGCAGTTTGAATACATTGCTTCCTGTCCTAGTCTCTAGAGAAGCAGAAAACAAGCTTAGCTTCTTCTTTAATATGATAACCTTTCAAATATTCAAAAATTGATATCATGCTTCCCCCCCTTAACCTTTTCTTCTCCATCTAAAAAATTGTCACAAGATGCCAAGGGATGTAAAATATAAACCAGTCCACGGATAAACTGTCCAAAAGAAATCCATAAGCATAAAGAATGTGGAAAACTTGGTTGAATAAACTACAAGAAATCCCTGCACTGGCTGGGAGGTTTGTATCTATCACATCTTGAAGCTTCTGGTGCTGCTTTTTCCTGTTACATGCTGCAAAAGATGGGGGTGTCTCTTCAGTATCCTCCAATTCTGGCTGAGGTGAAGCCTCATATCCTGAAGTTCCTCACCAGTTACGTTTCCCATGAGCTGGCCAGATTTGACAAATGAGGCATCATCTGAAGTCAGAGCTATTTCAAAGTCTCCCAGGAGTCATATCCCTTGGGTTCCATAAAGTAAGTTTCGAGAAAACAGACAGAAAAGGATCCAAAAGTATTAAGATTTGAATTAGGGCCACCAAATTCCACCGGACACTGTTACAGGACTAGCAGGAAACTGCCTCAAAGGAAATGCTGTTTGATTCGATAATGAAAGGCCACAAAAGTCATTATTTACAGCTATCTGATGTATGCCACATCATCAGAGTTGTAACAAATGCCAAATGTATATGGATAATTATCTTCATGCATTTCAATACTGGGTGTGAGAGCAGGAAGATGACCAAAGCCTGAATTCCAGGAAACAATATATATCCGCAGAGATACCGAGAGACTATAGTGAAGCATATGCCACATTAGCATCAGGCATAGAGATGATACCGATCCTTAGACACTGTTTGTTTGTTTCTCCAGGAGCCTAAGAAATACTGCAGATATAGCTCAAATATAATTTTTGATGACTCCATGGTCCTGAAAATACTCTGACTAATCCCCTGACAACATAGGCACAACATTTCTCATTTGTTTCATGAGAGGGCAGCAATGGACCAGCTGCAGACATTCCTGGATGATGCAACCTGGCTAGACCCCTTCCAGTCCGGCTTCCGTTCGGGCCATGGGACGGAGACCGTCCTGGTCTCCATCACAGACCTACTCCGCTGCCACTTGGACCGAGGCGGATCGGCGCTGCTCGTGTTATTGGACCTCACGGCAGCGTTTGATACTGTCGATTACCAACTTTTGACACACTGCCTGGCGGTGGCGAGGGTGAGGGTGACAGCCCTCAACTGGCTGTCCTCCTTCCTCCAAAACCGCTGGCAGCGAGTGAAGTGGGGAGGGGTGGTCTCCGGGGGCTCCCCCTTACACTGTGGAGTCCCTCAGGGGGCCATTCTCTCCCCGCTGTTATTTAACATCTACATGCGACCACTCGCCCAATTGGTGCGGAGTTTTGGGCTGGAATGTCATCAGTACGCTGATGACACCCAGCTCATTCTGAGGATGGACCCCGGGGCGGTCTCTGTACCCGATAATTTCCATCTCTGCCTAGAAGCCGTAACTGGATGGCTGTGAGCCAGTAAGTTGAAGGTGAACCCGGCGAAGACGGAGATCTTGTGGCTGGGCCACCCGGAGGGGGTAGAGACCCAGCTGCCGACATTCGACGGTGTGGCCCTTTGTCCGCAACCGTCCGTAAAGAGCCTAGGGGTCCGGCTGGACGCCCAGCTATCTATGGAGGCGCAGATTGCCTGCGCCTGCAAGATCGCCTTTCACCATCTGCATCAGGCAAGACGTCTGGCTCCTTACCTCTCCCGTTGCGACCTAGCCACGGTGATCCAAGCCACGGTCATCTCGAGGCTCGATTACTGTAATGCGCTGTACATTGGCCTACCCTTGTCAGCAATCTGGAAACTCAAGCTGGTGCAGAACGCTGCAGCGCGCCTGCTCACGGGAGCCTCAAAATTCAACCACGCGATAACTTCCGGTTTGGGATCGGAGGAAAGCGGACGCCGAGAAGGCGAGCTCCTGAAGGAGAGTGGGCTCTCTGCACACAGCCGGGGGGCAGCAACTGCAAACCCGACCCCTCTTTGAAGCAAGGAAGTGGGGTTCCAGTCCTGGGAGCGAGTGGTGTTCTGCAGGGCTCGTGAGCCGGCAAAAGCGCCACAGACGCCAACCCGGAGACCCAGGGGCTGGCAGAGAGCCGCGGCTGGCGCATCCGAAAGGAGAGCCGCCACAGCGCTTCCTCGCCCAACTCTCCCGTCAAGAAAGACCTCCGTGGCCAAGTAAGAGACGTAAAATCAAAAAATAAGAAGAATAGTGAGGGGCCCGGACCGGTGGCAGGAGCCAATACACGCTGGAAACGGCGGAAGGACAATATATATTTTTAGAACCCTTCAGAGCCAAATAAGGGTAAGACAAGCAGGAGAAGAATAGGTGGAAGATAAAAGAAAGAAATTTAAGCCTAGGAATCCTAGGAGAAAGACAAATAAAAAACCATAGTGGCTGTATACTTCAAAGAAGACGCCGAGTGGGGACCCAGCTGGAGAGGAGCGGTATGTAGGAAGGATTTAAAGGGCAAGTAACAAGGAATAAAGCTATAAAGTAAGCCCGACGCAAGATTGAGAAACGAGGAGGGACGACAGCTTGGGACTATTAAAAGGAGCCAAGGGAAGGACATGATGGGCACGAGAAAGAAGGCGGAAAAAGAAAATAAGAGTATTCTAATGAGAAGAGAATCATTTCAGGAAGATGGAAGACTGGGGGAACAATTAAAGGAGCTATTTTCTGAAATGAAAAAAATGAATGAAGCGAATGCTAGAGCATCAGAGGAAAGAAAGCAGATAAAAGAAAGCATACATGAATCAAGGAAAGACATGAAGAAAGAGGTCTCAATTTTGAGAAAGGAAATGGCTGCCCTATATGAAAAAGTTGATATGATCCAAAGAAGAGAGGAAGATACCAGAACTAAGGTACAGAGAGAGCAGGAAAAGATCAAGAAACTAACGGAGGTGCAACAGGAGTTGAAAAAGAAAAATCTACATCTAGAGCTATTCCAAAGAGATTTTCAACTGAGGATACGGGTCTACTTGAGAAGCAAAATGAGAAATCTGAGGAAACGATGCAAATAGCGAGTGAACTGACAGCGAAGTTAGTTCAGAAGGAACAACAAATGATGGAAGAAAAAATAGATAAAGCTTATCGAGTTTCCACAGCCTTCTCAAGAAAAAATAAATCAGAAAGGGACATACTCGTCCAATATAATTCAATAAAGATCAAAGAAGAAGTAATAAGGAACCACTACGTCAACCCGTATACGGTGAATGATAAAGTGATAAGAATAATGAGGGAGATACCCAGCGCAGTCCTTGATAATAGGAAAAAATATTATTTCTTGACAGATGCCCTAAAAGATCATGACATAAGATTTAAATGGGACAAGGTGGATGGACTTACATTTACATTCCGGTCTGTCAAATACTGGATCAACTCGGCAGACGCAGCCGAGGAGTTTTATAGAAAATGGGAGCATATCCTAGACCCAATGGCGGGAAAAGCAGGAAATAATAAAAGACACAGACAAGGAAATAAGAACTCTCTAAGTGAACCCACAAAGGAAACACATAAAGAGTATGACAAAACCAATGAAGGGATGGCGGTAAGATTAAAAGACGGCAGACTAATAGAAGACAGGACGGAAAGAAAAAGAGAGAAAGCGGAACAAGAGCAAGAAGAAGACGAGACCACTGAACAAGACTCTGAGGCAGGTTCGGAAGAGACAGGATCAGATGAGGAAGGACAAGCTCTGGACTACTAATAGCATCAAAATATGGAGGTAAAATGCTTCTCTCTTAACACAAACGGTATGAACATACCGGAGAAGAAAGCAAAAATCTTTCATTATTTACAAAAACAAAAGGCATGGATTTATGCATTACAGGAAACACATATTAAGGATTCCAGGAAAGATCTTTTGGAAAATAAGAAACTAGGATTGCTGTTTACCTCGGCAATAGAAAAGAAAAAAAAGGGGGTTGCACTTTATATCAACCCCACCCTTGAGCCAGAGTTATATTATAAAGATGAAGATGGCAGAGTGATAGCGGCGGTAGGGAAAATTAAGGGGAAAAAAATACTTATTATTTGTGTTTATGCGCCGAATGGGCCGAAGCTTAAGTTTTTTGAAAACCTTAGTGAAAAGATTATTGAAGCGGAATGTGAAGATTGTGTAATAATGGGTGACTTTAATGGGGTTATAAACCCAGAGCTGGACAAAAGGAATGGAAAAGGGAAAAAGTACAAGGGAAATGTAGGTAAACTCCCAAATTCTTTTTTTAAGATGGTAAACACAAACTATCTGGAAGATATCTGGAGGACGCAGAATGGGAGGAGCTATGATTTTACGTATTTTTCAGGGAGAAGAGAATCCTGGTCAAGGATAGATTTTATTTTGGTTTCTAAAAGCTTGGGTAGACGAGTGATAAAATCTGCGATACATACAAGAATCTACTCTGACCATGCCCCGACCGAGATAATTCTAAAATGGGGAGAGAGACAATATAGGTGGAGGTTAAATGATCTACTATTAAAGAAAGAAGAAGATATCCAAAAAAATAAAGAACTAATCAAGGAATATTTTACAATAAACAACCAAGAGGAGGTAGACTTGCTAACAATATGGGAAGCAGGAGAAAAAAATAAAGTATAATAAGGCACAGATAAATCTGTTAACAGTCGATGAGATGAGTAAGAAACTGAAATGGGCTAAACAAAGAAATTTTGAACATGCAAATAAAACAGGAAAATGGCTCTCATATCTAGTTAAGAAAAAAAACCAAAAAAATATAATAACAAAAATAACAAGAGAGGGAACCTCATATACAAAAGAGGAGGAGATAATTAATGAATTTGTGCGATACTATCAAGATCTATATAAAGATGAAGAAACAAATAGGTCCGATATACAAGAATATTTAAATAAACAGAACTTAACACATATCTCGGAGGAAGATAGAGAGCTTTTAAATTCTGAAATTACTGACCAAGAAGTCGCCACCGCAATAGATGGATTAAAAACAGGGAAAGCACCGGGCCCAGATGGGTTTACGGACATCTACTATAAAAAACTTAAAGATGAGATAGTACCTCAACTTACAAAGGTGATTAATGCAACTATTCAGCAAGGTAGAATGCCAGATACTTGGGGAAACTCAGATATTGTAATAATTCATAAAGAAGGAAAGGATACAGAGTGCGTCCAGAATTATAGACCTATATCCCTTACAAACTTGGACTATAAGATCTATGCGAGTATAATAGCCTCACGACTTAAAATATTTCTGAATAAATGGATAAATGAAAACCAGACAGGATTCCTCCCCAATAGGAAAATGAAAAAAAATATTAGAAATATAATAAACGTGATAGAATTCATGGATAAAAATATCGACTCGAAGGCACTCTTCGCGTTTTTGGACGCGGAGAAGGCCTTCGACCGAATTGGATGGGGAATGATAGAGAGATTACTCAATGAACTAGACATGGGTATAAATTTTATTTCAGCAATAGAAGCAATCTATAAAAAACAAGAAGCTCAAATATTAATAAACGGACAAAGATCAAAAAAGATCCAGATAAACAGGGGAGTGAGACAGGGGTGTCCCCTGTCTCCACTCATTTTTAATTTGGTGTTAGAAGTATTGTTAAAAGATATAATACAAGATAAAGAAATAAAGGGACTATCAGTAAAGAACCAGATTTATAAAATATATGCCTTTGCCCGACGACTTGGTATGTATAGTAGACAACCCAAAAGAGAACATGGAAAAATGGATGAGGAAAATTGAGGTATTCGGTAAGGTGGCTGGGTTTAAATTAAATAAAAGCAAATCACAAATCCTAGTTAAAAATATAAATAAAAAGGAAGCCCAAGAGATAGAAATGAAATTTGGAATCCCCATCGTAAACAAAGTAAAATATTTAGGTATAATATTGACCTCAAAAAATTGTCAATTGGTCAAAAATAATTATGAAAAAACTTGGCAACAAGTAAAAGGAAATTTAGAAAAATGGAGAAGCCTAAATCTGTCCCTGTTAGGGAAGATATCGTTAATCAAAATGAAAATTTTCCCAAAGTTAAATTTTATGTTCCAAACGCTGCCTATTCTAAAGAACCATACCATATTAAAGAGATGGCAAATGGAGCTGACGAAGTTTATCTGGGGGGGGAGGAGACCTAGAATTAAACAGAAATATTTGCAAGACGCGCCGGAGAATGGTGGATTTGGTATGCCAGACCTTGTCCTATATTACGATGCAAATTGTTTGGAGAATATAAGGGATTGGATAGATCTGCGAGATAGCAAATTACTAAATCTGGAGGGATGGGAGAATAGGTTTGGGTGGCATGGGTATCTCTTTTATAATAAATGGAAGGAGGATAGAAACGTCAATAGTCATGTAATAAAAGCGCCACTGTTAAAAGCCTGGAATAGACACAAAGATACTATCTATAGCAAGTGCCTCTAGAGGCGTTCCAGATAATTAAGGTAGGGAGAAAAAGTTGGCCCCTGTATCGAGACATCTTAGGAAAGAAAATAATACTTTTAAATTGAAATCCATGGAGAACTTGAAGGAGTTAAAAATAAACTGGCTCCAATACTCTCAATTAAAGATGAGGTGTAAAGCAGATATGCAAGTCGGATGGGAAATATCTCAGACGATAGGAGCAAAGATATTGACCCAACAAAGTAAAAAAAGTGTAAGTAAGCTATATAAAATATTACTAGCAAAAAAAAGACATGAAAAGAGCCCAATAAAAGAATACATAAGGAAATGGGAAGATAATATAGGACTCCACATTAAAAGGGAAGAATGGGAAAAGAGCTGGTCCCAGTGGCAAAGATATACATGTGCACAAACATTAAAGGAAAACCAGCTGAAGGTTCTCTACAGGTGGTATATAACCCTGTGCAATTGGCAAAAATGTACAAAAATGGAAACGACTGGTGTTGGAAGTGCCAAAAGAAAGGGGTACATACTTCCACCAGTGGTGGTCGTGTGGAAATATAAAACGATATTGGGAAATGGTACAGAAACTGGTGGAGGGAATGATACATGAAAAGATTGAATTGAAACCAGAAACTTTCCTTTTAAATATTGTAGAACCCGGGATGGGTAGAGAAAAAGAAAGGCTCCTGTGGCATATTATGACTGCTGCCAGGATAGTCCTGGCTAAAAAATGGAAAATACCGGAAACACCTGAGGAGGAGGAAATACTGCAAAAGTTACTGGAAATAGCCGAAATGGACAAACTGACGTATCTATTAAGAACGGGAACAATCAATCAATTTACGGCCACTTGGACACCGTTGGTGGAATATATAAAAGAAAAGAAAAAAGATAGACTTGAAAGCCTTTTGGTTTTAGGTTATAGGAACAAAGTGCTCTGGATAATGGGAGCTATAGTATAAATTAGTCTGTGCGACGCCACCGGTGAAGTCAACCGTTTGTTTTTAATGTGTTATGATGTTGTGTTTCTTCATGTATCCCTCCCCTACTTTCCCTCCCTCCACACTCCCCCCCCCAACTCCTTCTGACCTTCCTACCCCTTATCCCCTTTTGATGTGTATGTTTTTCTTTTAATCAATAAAACCTTTATAAAAAAAAAATTCAACCACGCGACCCCACTCTTGCGCGAACTGCACTGGCTTCCGATCGAATTCCGGATTGCCTTCAAGGTGTTAGTTCTAACTTTCAAGCCCTTATATGGTTTGGGGCCAGTGTACCTGAGGGAGCGGCTTACCCCTTATGTACCCAGGAGATCACTGTGTTCGGAGGGGCTCAATCTTCTGGATGTGCCAGGCATTAGGGTTTACAGACTGGCCAGTACGCGGCAAAGGGAGTTTGCCGTAGCAGCGCCAACTTTGTGGAACTCTCTCCCCGAAGAGACACGAGCTATCCGGGATTTAATGCCGTTCCGCAGAGCTGTAAAGACCTGGCTCTTTAGACAGGCATTTGCCGTCTAAACTAATGTCATATTATTCACCATCTTGCTGCGTTGCTGCCAACATGCTGGTATTGTCGCTGTAGTACCACTGGCTGTATGTTTTAATTGGGGGGTTTTAATTCTGTTTCATGCATTTTATGTGTTTTTATCTGTTTATTCCTGTGAACCGCTCTGGGCGCCTGAGAGAGCGGTATATCAAATTGAATAAATAAATAAATAAATAAATTCTTGCATGTTAGAATGAAACCAATTCAAAGATCTTCTTACTATTGGGTAAGAGTGGATGAGGTTTTGTGCTTTATTTCAACACTCCTGAGATTATTCTATTTTAAGACATGAATGTGAGTCAAGAGTCAGAAATATATTTGCTTCCTATTGATTATCATGAGAAATACAAAAACAAGTCTACAACTTGTGTTGACTTTATTACAGCTGGTTAAATTTAATATCCCCTAGAAAGGTAATGCAATTTTCTAACTTTCATACAAAGGGTGAAAAAAGGTTTTGTCATTGTTTTAAAGGAATTGCCAATCAACATTTTATTTCATGGCAGAACTGAAAGAAAATTGCAGGCTTAGTACCCCTTAGGAGGGTATTACCTCTGCCAAACTGCAGACAAAGAGGAATGAGGCCAATGGTGCAGACTTTCAATTTCAAGAATATTACGAGATTTCTTTAATTTCTGATTGGTGAATGTTCCCTGTGGAAAAATGCTATAAGAAAGACAGCTGGCATAGAAGTGGTCCTAATTAATTAACCTGCAAGGTCTCAGATAGCTGAAAAGGTGTCCTAAAATATGGTTGGGGCAATGATTTGCTTCCCCTTCCCTCACCTTGTTTCTTGGGGAAGGAAGAGAAAAGGCAGATCTCATAGAGGTGTCCAAAAATCAGAAAGTAGCTAAGATTTAGAAGGATGAGTTAGAGATTCGAGAGATATTGTGCGGGAAATTCAGGTCATAACACCATTTGGTAGCAAGTAGATCAACTCTCAAAGTCACAATTTCTGTCCCAGAGGGTTTTTTTTTAGAGTCCTAAAAGAGTTGAACCTGTTGGTCATTCAGCCTACCCTCTTCCTGTATTCTTACTGCGTTTTCAGGTCAATATCCAAATGATCTGAAGACATCTACTTCTGGCTGTGGTTCAGATGAAACTGGTATACATCCCTAATCTTAAAATGAGATTCCATGGGCAATCTACACCTTACAGGAAAAACAAGCATGGCTGGCCTTCTGTCAGTAAGGTACAGTTGGAGTACAACATGACACATCTCTCTTGCTTGACTTGCAGTATTACAAGGGATGAGACAATTGGCCATAAGGGTGATTTCCAAAGGCATTTCAGCAAAACCTATAAAATATACTCAAAAACATTGATTTGTCACTAGGAATAAATTAAGTGATTCACCTGAGAATTGAAAATAAGCCCAGGCAACAGCAATTAAAGCATTCTGAAGCATTTGAATCACAACATTGAAAGTGTGAAAATCCCCAAACACTTTCGTAATAAACACCAAAATAGAGGCTGCTACAAAAAGGAATCAATGAATGTGTTCAAGAAACAGAAAACTAGAAGTTTATTAGCATAGAAAATGTCAGTGCAGAAAAGCCTGTATTTTGGGTGCTACGTACAACCCTGGTACATGAAGAGAGGAACATGTTTTAGGTCCAAAGTAAGAAACTGTAGCTTTCCATGTTTTCTTTGGCTCTTATAAATCCCTGGTGGCACAGACAAAAGTCAGGATTGCTTGGAGTTGTGGCCAAAAAATGCTTGGAGATGTAAAATTATCCACTTCTCTTTCAACCAATAATTTTGAGTCTTTCTAGAAGCAAAAGCCAATTTGAACCCTATGGGATAACTATCTGAGTGAACATGCACAGAGTTGCAAGATACAATCTGGACATCTGTGCATAAAGGTCCTAAGAGAACAGTATTGCATTCAATATTTGGCTTTGGAATCACCATTTATCCTTAGCAAAATGTGAACAATGTGTTTCATGCTTTCTCAAGTAAAAAGACTTTTTAACAGCATGTTTTGACCCCAAGGCATTTACTATCTTAATTTCAACAGCGGGAAAGCCATATCTGATGGAAAGAGGGTAATTTTATTCATATTTATGCATCACTTTAATTGGAATAAAGATTAAGCCAAGTTCATAAAATAATAAAAAAATAATACTATATGGAAATGAAAGTATTTTAACATGCAACCCACTGCAGCCTCTGTACACAGAGCCCACTCATGGGTGAGAATGGATAGACTTTAGCTATGCTCTAGAGAGATCCTAGTAGTGTTTTATCCCCTTTACCGTATGGGGAAAAGCTGAGATTACATTGTAGTCTATACTTCCCCTGTCTCTATGCTTCTATTGTCTAAATTTTCAAGAGATTTGCTGAAATCTATCAGAACTATTATACAATAAAACAAGAACTATTTTGAGTAGTGATTTCAGGACCTGTTCTACAACACAGTATGCTAGTGCAGACTGAAAACTTCTGACTGAGAAACTCCCTCTGTCTCTGAATAAATAGTTCTAGTAATAATTCTGCCCAAAACCGTTACTGTTATATTTCCAAGTTGTTAAATATTTTAATTTGTTGTTAATCAAAAACTATTAAAAGTTAATTACATTATTTTTTAAACAAAATATGAAGTTACAAGCTGTTTTGATACAAAACCATGGATGGAATCCTGTTGGAGAAAAGATCCACACTAGTACAAAAACCAAGGTCCAAGAAAGGACCAGAGAACTGGAGAACATCTGGTAGACAAAAAAAGCTCAAGAAATCCAACACCTCACAGATGTTCATAACACATGGAGATTCTTTTACACCACAAAGGCGCAACAAATCATGGCATACATTCTCTACACTCATCAGATGGAACTAAACTTCTAGAGGACAAAAAAATAAATTGCATTACATTACCATAATCTCCTTAGCTGTGGTTCCAACATGGCTGAAGAGGTCCTCTCACAAATCCTGCAACAGCAAACTGGGAGTGAACTTGCAGCATTGTCTAGTTTGGAGGAAGTCAGCAAAGACATCAGTCAATTAAAAATAACAAAGGCAGCAGACCAGATAGGCTCACTATTGAAATCTTTAAAGCAGGTGGACCTGAGCAAAAGAGATTTAAAGATGGGCTTAAAGCTAACCTTAAAAACTTTGACATAAAGCCCAAGAACTGGGAAGCTCTGGCCGTCAAGCGTTCTCATTGGAAGGCAACTGTTACCAAAATTGCTGTGGAATTCAAAGATGTACAAATGGAGGGTGAAAGGGAGAAATGTGTCAAGAGGAGGGCGTGTCAAGCCAACCCTTGTTGGGACCACCTTCCATCTGGAATTCGATGTCCTCATTGTGAAAGATCATGTGGATCCAGAAAAGGTCACCTACGGACCCATTGCCAATATTCTACACTTGGAAGGCAATCATGACAGTTCACAGGTGATAGCCTATGATGACGATGATATTGGCACCTAATGGACATCACTGCACAACACACAACATTGCATTAGGCACTTTGGTCCACATCTATCACACAGTGATGTGCATCAAGCAATGATATGTACTGCATGTTGATGCTCATCAGTCTTGCTGTGCCCTTACTGGTGTCTCCATATTCATCTTTGCAATTTTTAGAACCCTTGCTAGGTTTCGGTAAAGTTACATACTGCAAAGTGTCTTATTGGATTCAGACACCTATTCGTTTTTGTCCACTTAGTTGTTTCTCAACACACACAAGACAGCATGAGACACAATAGGAATCAGCACTTCATTATCGGGTCCTTCCAAACAGGCACTATATCCCAGGATCCGATCCCAGGTTTTCTGTTTATCTCAGATTATCTGGCAGTAGGGATTAATATAATCATTTAAAAGCAGAAAACCTGGGATCAGATTCTGGGATATAGTGCCTGTCTGGAAGGACCCATAGTCTCCCCATATCATTTAGAGAGGGAGGTAATTAATCCTTCATTAAATTTTAAAAGTAACATTCCTATGTTATATCCATTACTGGGGAAAGTAGCTATAAGCAACCCATGGTTTCTTAATGGTCCCAGAATTATTTCTACATACTGGGAACAGGGGCAATAATAATAATAATAATAATAATCAGGGGAAATGACTAATCAAGGATAAAATAAAAGGCTATAAAATATCACAATCATCAAGTGCTGCAGTATACTTTTTCAGGATGGCGCTTCTATTACATTTATTGATTTATTGATTTATTGAATGTATATGTATGGTGAATTTTAAACATTACTGTATGCCTGTTTTTTGTTTTGTGTATTTTAATATGTATTTCATGGAGGTATGTTTTAATATGTGTATTTTAGAAAGTGTCTTAAAATGATTGTGTGTTTGCTTATGTTTTAGTAATGCTGTAACCCGCCTTGAGCCATGAGGAGAGGCAGGCAAGAATAATAATTATAAGGCTTATAATATATTATTATTATATCCTACCTATTATATCCTGCCTACTAAAACATACATAAATAAAGCATCAAGAAACATAAACAGGGCCATTGTTTAAGGCCTAAAGAAAAGTACCAGTCTGGTGCATGCACCAATTCAAAAGTTCTGATTTCATCATTCAAGACAGTAGCTCCTATACTCATGTAGAAAAAGGTATTCCATCAGGTGTTGATTATTACTTGATTACATGACAGGCAACCCGGTATTGTAAGCCCCATTAAAAGTTCTGGAGCTGTTTCTAGCTTTCAAACTGGCAGCCCATTCAAAAGACTACATATTTATTATTATTATTTATTTATTTCGATTTGATAAACCGCCCTTCCCGAGGCTCAGGGCGGTTTACAACATATAAAAACAGCATATAAAACAGCATATAAAACACATGGTTAAAAACACATAAAATTACATCTTAAAACAGTCACATAAAATCATAGCCAGACATAGCTGGTACATGGAGAATGGTAGTGGTATGGCAGGATGGCAAGCATTAATTAGGCGTGTAGGCAATGTCAGGATATGCTTGCACATTTGTTTTCCCACTCCTTGACCCTTCCGTTATATCACTTTATTGGGTCCAGACACTTCGAGAATAAAGTAGAATGAATGGGGAAAGGCATGGACACACTATTAAGAAAACAAACGTTCCCCATATGCATTCCATTATCTCAATTCAATTGATGTCCCGAGACCCCCTGGCCAAGGTATAAGACAACAGGTTGCTTCTTGAAAACTACCACATATTATTTGGATGGAGCTAATGCTTGAATTACAAAGGGAAAGTTAGGAAGGAAATACTTCCATGAAAACAATGAGTTTTACTTTTACTTTCCCAATTTTAGTCGAATGGCCTTCCAAAAAAAAAGTACATAAAGGAACTATAATAGATTATCATAGTCTGACTTTCTCCTGCTCCTGTATAATTTGATGGCTGCTTGGGCCATCATTCTGATCTAGTATCCCCAAACAGCAACAACGTCTTCATTTTCTTTGGTTGGCACAAAATGTTCACTCAAGAAATTTTGTTGCTGGAGGCAGAGAAGCAAACAATAATGTATTCCATAGTATGGCTTTCGGTAACCAAATCCAGTCAAGTTATACTGTCATATGACACAGATAATTCCACAAATACCTATCTGTATCCTGAAAATTGAATAATAATTTGCCTTTTCATAAATCCAGAATCTTCTTACCTGAACTATGGATAGGACCATCTCTTCATGTCTGGTATTACTAGGTTCTGTGACAAAGCACAGACATATTGATTGTGATACACACAGATCCAAGGCTTTCAATATACAAAATGGTGACACTTGTAGACACTTCTCTCTTAAAACCATGAGCAGTTGTCATTGCTTCAATAAGTCAATTGGTTCCACCTAGCCCATGTTATTGTTTGCACATAGTGTCTGATATTAACTCATAACTCATCCAATAGTAGTCTGTCTCAGTTCCTCAAACTGAAAATGCCAGAAACAAGACTTTGGAGGCCTTCTCCATACAAGACATCTGCTTTACTATGACCCCAGTTTCTTCTTGTTCTACAAAATTATTCACAAGCTTTGATCCTCCACATGGTTTGGACTTCAGCTCCAGAATTCCTAACCTTTGGACATTACATGATTTTTGAGATCTGATGTTCAAAACTTTTGAAGGCCAAAAAGTGGAGAATCACTCAATGGGTGCTTGTTCCCCACTTTGCACTGGTCAGTGACCATAATAAAGTTTTGTATTGTATTGAGAACCACTGATCTAGAGAAACGGTTGCAGAAGATAGACCTGAGCCAAGAACCACCTTATTTCTTCTGCCAGAGTGAGGATCTAGCAGGACTGATGGCTGAAGTACCCCAACCTCGGCAGAAATAACAATGAACAAAGATACAAGAAGGAAGAAAATGATGTCTCCTATCATTCTACCAAAGGGACTGAAGCATGTAAATTGATTGCTTCAGGGTACATTATCCAATCACAAGTTGCAAAGGCTTCAAAGAAGCATGCTGTATAGAGAACACCAACATCTGGCAGTCACATAGTTTAGCTCCAGGTAGAATAATCAACCCAATATCTGCTTCTTCTCATTTGCATGATTAATTGACATCTTGTTAACTTCTCTTCAGGGACAATGGAAAATCATTGCATTACAAAACAAATACATTCTGACTGAGGGGATAAGCTCTTACTGAAAATTAGTTTGGAATACACACTCCAGGAAACAGTGTTTATAGCTCATGAGGAAGATTTATCTCCTTGTCTCCTATGGAGCCAGTGAAAAGGAGTTACTTCATGTCACAAATGCAGCAGAAGAGGACGCACTATAGCCCATTGCAACAGAGAGCAAATTATTTGATCCTGCTAGTGCATAACTGACAAAATTTTGACTTGCCCATTGTTACATGACCACTTCTGGACTGCTGCCAGAAAATTTCAATACAACTAGCTTCTATACACTCAATTGGAGCATGAAGTTGAACAAACTATATTGTGGCTGCTAGTGGCTCTCATGTCTGTGGGGTGCTGATTCCATTCCAAGTTTGAATCTGGGCTTTAATGCAGTTCTGTAATGTGCTGAACCTTATTCTCAACTAGTTACAGTACCTTGGATAGTGCCTATTAGGCATGAAAAAAAAGTTATGAAAATTAATTGATATCAGAAATGATTCGTATGTAATGGGACTTTCTAGTTTATACGCACCGCTGCCGCGATCCCAGAAGTAGCCTTTCTTTTACGACACTTTGCGGCGCCATTTTTGTATCTGGTACGTAAGTGTCGTAAGGGCGTCGTATGGCTTCTTTGCCCTTAGTAAGCGTGTTTTCTCATTGGCTAATGGAGACCAGGTGGTACCATCAAACCACCTTCTTTCCTTTAGCCAATCAGAGGCAAAGAAACACTTGGAGGGCGGGGTCAACATCCTTTAAATAGCCGCACACCATGAGGCAGAGCTCATTCAGGTTTCATTTTCGCAGCAGAGAAGAAAGGAGTGGAGAAAGTTCTTGCCAGTGCCTGCCTGCCGCCTGCAAGCAGGCTGCACTGCTGCAGCTCTAGGCCGGGCCCTGGGAGAAAATAGAGGAGGAGGAGGAAGGAGAAAAGCAACTCGCCTCCTTTCTTTCTTTATTAACAGTAATATCCTTTCATCCAATGCTTTAATAATATTCATTCACCAAATTTTAGTGGCTAAGGCTGTCTGCCTGCCTGCCTGCCTGCCTGTGCTGTTGGTTTTTTGTTTTGGCTACCCTTGGCCATAACCAAGAGATTTCCTTGTTACATTTATTAACAGTAATATCCTATCCTTAGGCAGCCTTCACATACATACAGTTCTACCTGCAAGGGCGTGGTGGTCACGCAAGACTTCCACGCTCACGTCTTGAGTGGCTGTTGGGCATCCGTGCCCGGGCCCTGCCGTGTTTGGGGGACAGAAGCGTGTGTTCCCTTCCCTTTGCAATCAAGTTCTCCTTAGTCTGCCTTCACATACATACAGTTGTACCTGCAAGGGCATGGTGGTCACGCAAGACTTCCACGCTCAAGTCTTGAGTGGCTGTTGGGCATCCGTGCCAGGGCCCTGCCGTGTTTGGGGGACAGAAGCGTGTTTTCCCTTCCCTTTGCAATCAAGTTCTCCTTAGTCTGCCTTCACATACATACAGTTGTACCTGCAAGGGCATGGTGGTCATGCAAGACTTCCATGCTCACGTCTTGAGTGGCTGTTGGGCATCAGTGCCGGGCCC
>JARBWK010000002.1:133481951-133594677 GCA_030556195.1 Anolis apletophallus | reverse complement strand
GCGTTCATTCATTGTGAAAGGGGTTATGGGATATGGAGAACTATAATTTGGTGAAGCATCAGTACTCTTTGGCAGAGAAAGCTAAAGAGGAGTGAAATAGGCCGTGAAAAATCTACTGATTCCATCTTTATATGAGTGGGGAAAAATCCTGGACTGACAAGAATGTTCAGGTTTGAATTTATTTTGTGAAAAATTTACATGCAATTGTTTTGTGCAGAAAATAGCAATCTTTCTGCTGAAAAACTTTTTCTGCATATAAAATAGTATTTTCATGCATATATACTATTTATTACATTAAAAAACTATGTTCTCTATGGAAAATGCTATAGTTTGAGATTCTTCACAAAATTCACACATGATTGGTTTGCATAGAAACATTTTCTGCATGGGAAAGAATACTGTGCAAAAAATGCTGTTTCTTGGGCAGAAAGTACTCTTTCTTGTGCCAAACAGCCATGTCTGAATTGGGCACAGATTAAATCCAGAATTGTAAATAGGCTTGATATTCTATTCTAACAAGTTAAAATTACTTGTTATTTTGAGATTAAATGTAGTGAAGAATAGCATCCCTAACATTAATAGACCAATTGAATAATTGTGGATCAACTCTAATTAGCAGCACAGATAACACAGATAACATGCCTCAAGATTTTATTGAAAAATGGTGTCACCATAGTATGACAATGGACTGGCTTCCGTCTTCTGTTCCTTCACATCCCAAATCAAAGGTTCATGCACTTTTGATTCTCTAAGGCTACATCTGCACTTCCTGAAATCATCTGAAACACTGTGTTTCTAATCTGCTCTGGATGAAGCATAGGAGTGTTTCCAGATCCCTTTGGTATTCATGCCAAGTGCACATTGGGGCTACCACCACTGTTGCTACAGTTTCTCCAAAGCTTTTCTGGCAGAGCCCTGCTGGTAATGCTGCTTCTGTTGAGGTCACAGCAAGGCGGCCAGTGATGTGACCAACAGAAGTGACATCACCAGGAAGGTTCTGTCAGGGTGCTTCTTCTGGCAACACATCAGTGGTTATATGGGTGATATGGGCTCTAGAACAGGCTGAATCCAGCCCGATTAAGCTACCCACACCTTAAAAATACTGGGATCACACCAGAACTTTCTGGAAGTGTGGTATTCCTGTTCTTCTTGTGTCAGAATAATTACTGGAAGCAGTGCTTCTACTGTGAAACTAGCCATCCATCATGAAAATTTCTCACAGCAGTTTCAAGGTGAGTCCGATTTATTTGGCCTATGCAAATAAGGCTTAAAATGACCAATAGACTTTCATGTGTCAAGTTGTTTTCAGAGTAACTATAGGCAGGGGCACTTCCATTACTATTCCTATTTGCACTTTTTATGGGGAGTTTTATAAGTATGACTTTGATGCTCTCTCTTCTTGTTTCTGTGTGTCTAAATGATGGATAGTGATGTCCTTCTGCCTCTGCTATGTGCCCACACCCACTCCGTTCTATCAGTAATGCAGTGTGCATTCTAATACTGATGCCTTGCCAGCTAAGAAGAAAACAAAACAAACACCTTCAACTTTTTTTCATTCATCATAACAGCCTACTAGCACCATGTTGTGTTTATGGAGTGTCTTTTTACGTTCAATCTAGGTGTCTCTCTGATAGTGATAAGCACTCATAGTGCTACTAGCGCTCCTGCATTTGCAGCTTTTAGGGATGTGCTTCACATTTAGAAGAATTCCTAACATAAAGGAAAACTGGCCATATTTGGAGAGATTAAGGAGATATCCAATTCAAAAATGGGCCAAACACTTCCAATGATTTGTTAGCAATAAAGTTTTTTGAGATGATAAAAAGGTGCAGTAATGGCCTGAATCTTGTGGGTGAAATGCATGTGTATAACTTTCTATATGCATATTTCCCACCACAGTACTACCAATGCATCCCCTCGTGCTGCTCCTAATCCTTGGAAAGAGTAATTACTGCTTCATTTGAGTCCAGATGCTCTTTCATGATCTGAATTTCCTGTCCTACCTTTCCAATGAGACCCACCACCAGCAGTTATGTCTCCCGGAGTTTGACTGCTTCTGAGAGAAACAGAACTGCATATGCACTCCAGTGTAGGATCTTAACCAATGTGTTTCTGACTGAAATTGAAAAGCTTGAAAGGAGGGATAGAGAATGAGCAAAGAGGCCAGAAGGGTGTAGTACTCTGAGCATTGGACTATGATTCAGAAGACCAGGGTTCAATTCCCTGCTCAACAGTGGAAAACCACTGGGTGCCCCTGAGCAAGTCACACACTCACAGTCCCCAGGATAGATTCACTTTAAGGATAGCACATAACAAAAGACCTTGCAAGTCAAGCATGCTATGATGAAACATTTGTCTTTCATTTGACAAGGCAGAGAAATTTATGATGAAAATTCATAGGCAATACTTTTGCTCTCCTTTTAAAACCATTTTCCAATTTCCTCTTACACCTAATTGGCAGTATATGCCTTTTGGGCCAACCTTACTGTCTCACTTTCCCTTCTAAAGCACCTACTGTCTTTGTGTTGAGGTGCTATTCTTAGTGTACTTATATGGGCTTCTCAGTGCTATTTGCCTCAATCACTGTGAATGAACAGGACATCTGAGGCAATTTCAATTTACCACCAAAAATATACTCCTATCTCTAAAATGGAATTGCTGACAACAGATAGCAAAGAAGCTAAAACCTGAACTGCAAGATTTAAAGTTGACAGCAAAACCTGACAAGCCAGTAGTAATGTATTTTTTACATTTATGGTTTTAATTGTCTATTGTTTATTGTTTTTATATAACTATTGTATTGTTTTGATTGTATTTTTATCTTGTCGGCTTCTTTTGCCATATGTTAACCACCTTGGGTCGCCTTCAGGCTGAGAGGGGCAGTATAGAAATATAGTAAAAAAATAAATTTATGTCATAACCACATTGTTTCCATTGGTTGCATTTCCTCAGGAGAAATCTCCTCCTGTTGTTTTAGTAGTTGTGGTGATTCAGCCTGTTTTAGAAGGCCATGATACTGGTTTTGATGGGGACATTGATGTCAGTTCTGTTAACCCAAGTGATGTGCAAAATGAAGGCACTTCAGTCAATGTGTCTCCCAGTGACCCTGTAGATGCATCTCTTTCTCATGAGAATTCTTTGGTCAGGTAAGCAGAAGTTCCACTCCCTGATACAATGCCAGGTGGGAATTTTAACGAGCTTGAGAACTCTAACGAAGAAGGGGAGTCAGGGATGGAGGTAAATCGAAGGTTGGAAATCACTCAGAGAAGGCAGCTGGCCCAAGGCCAGCGTAGCAGTGAATGGCTGAAGCAAATGCAGTTGAAGGCTGGGAAAATGAAAGAGACTTAGTTCTGTTCTCTATATAATTCTGAGATTTCCCCCCAGAGCCTCAGATCGAGGCAACTTCATGTTTCATGTATCTTGGTGCTCTGGATTTCCCAGTCTGTTCATGGGATTCTTTGTTTCATGGATTCTTAGCCTTGGGTTTATGTTTGCCTTTGAATTGCTACCAAAGGATTCTAGTTGGAGATTTTATCTTGGAATTTGCTGTATGTTTTGATATTTCTTTGACTGTGTTTTATTGAAACTCTTACCTTCTATTTTACTGAATCTTTATTTACTTCAATAAAAAACTACATCAAGCTTCCAGTTGTTGTGTGAGTGTGTTCAGAGGGTCAATTCCCTGCCTGGGGTGCAACATAGTAATAGTAACTCAAGGAAAAGCAAAAGAAACAATAATTTTATTACTGCTACTATTATATATCTATTTATTAACAACATTCTAACTGTAAAAAATTAAATTCAGAGATTTTTTTAAAAAAACAAATCAACAGTTCACAGAACAGATAATAATTTTAATAATAAACATGTCACAGACACTATTCTGATTTTAACTGAATGTATATATATTTGGTGGACGAGGGAACTGGGCACAATTTTTGTTCCTCTCATGCTCATCTTACCTCTTTCACAACTTGAAGAAGCAATAGACCTTTGTACTTATAGTACAGTGCTTGGCATGGGCTGGATATAGCTTGGGAACAAGTTTTGCTTTGGGCTGCTTTGCATTAATTTCTTCTTAAACTTGCAAATGATAATCATATTTTTGTTACAAGGAGTCCATAAAATGTCCACCAATGTATACCAAAGTTCAGATTCAGAAATAGTTTTTAGTACCAGGACTTCATCTGGGAATAGATGAAATACAGTAAAATAAAAACAAAAAAATGTAGCTGAATGTGAACAAAACACATTTACGTTTCCTACTTTCCAGGCAATTGGCATATTTCTAAGTTGAGCATTGCCTGCTAAGAGAGAAACATTGGGAAAGATTTCTCTAACTCATTCAGGAAAAGTGAAACACTGCCAAGAGTTGTATAAAGGCACACTTTACAATAACAAGGTTTGATGGAGGTATAGACAGCAACTCCATTTTATTAACTGTCTTTTGTGCGGCCCCATTGGTTTCCTTAAACTACCATTTTGCTGGCTGTTCTGGGCTTCTAACAAAATTGACAGGTGCAATTTACCTTTACCAAAGCTACACTGGCTTACCCTCATCAGCTTATATCTGGCAAAGTGATACAGTATTCTCTTTGTAACTCCTGACCACTCAAAAACATTTCTTATATTACCTGGGCAGCTATAGTTCATATATTGCCCTGGCTATCTCTATTATGTGCTTAACTGGGTGAACAAGTAACCTACTTCATGCTATGAACTGTGAAATGTTAAAGAAGGAAACACTGCTTCCAAACAGTGCCAAAATCTATGTTTTAAATCCAAGACCAAAATCCCAGAACCTGACAGCAAGTCTACACACAGACCTGACAGTCCTGGGATATGGTCCCCTGCCATCGTCATAGTCTTCTTTTGAAGAGGAACAAGGTGGAGGGTGGATCGCTGTCCACCCTCCAACTTGTTCCTCTTCAAAAGAAGACTATGACAATCCAGCATAAGTTTTTTTAATGAACAATTATCTCCATTATTTTATGGGCCATATATGCACATATGTGAATATCTTAATATAAACACAAGCAGACTCACATGTCCAGCAAATAACAGAGGGATTTAAAAAAAATCTTCTGCTGGATCTCCCCAGTTATTAATTCAACCTCTGTTTAAGATTATAAAGTGCAAAAGAAAGTGTTTCAGAGTTCTAATTGCTATAAGGTTGTGTGTCCGTTTTACATCCTGATTCAGCCTGATCAGCTGTTTTGGGCTTTTAAAAAATGCATGTGTGCTGGAGCCGTCTACACAGGGGGAGGGAAGGAAAGCACGTGTTTTGCAAAGGTGCACATTTTTCAGGCTAGATAGAGTTTTAAGTGCACCTTTTGAACACATGTTTAGCCCAATCCCTCCTGCACTTTAGCTAAATGTCGTTTAACACCCCCCCCTTTTTAACTCAATTACTTACTAAAATCACTTTATATCATGTGTAGAAGAGCCCAGAGACAGACTTCCTAATTCTCTCTTCCAATCAGGCTCAGCATCAACACTTGTCCTAAGGTACCTGCTTTGCACTTAGCCCTTCATGCTGAACGCCTGGGTCAACAACCCTCCATTGTAATTTATCCAGTTCACCAGAGTAACACTGCATTGGGTGTTCTGTAGAATTATGTGAAATTAAAATGGCAGCTTTCAGCCAGAAATGTGAGTTCTCCTGCCATTTCAAATGAAGCCATGAACACTTAAAGGGGATGGACATAGAACTCTGTACCTAGCAGGGATCAAATTGTTTTTAAATTTAATTATTGAATAAAACCATTTTTTTAGTATCCTGGTGGTGATCTGTATTTCTCTATTCCTACAACTCTGAACCATCTCAAAGTCCCTTGGTCTTCATCACAATCTCATCTCCCAGATTCTCATTTGCTGTTTCATGTGCCAAGAATCTGTTCCTTTAGCACAGTGTGTTCCCAATCTTTGGTCCTCCAGTTGTTTTGGACTTCAACTCCCAGAAATTCCAATCATCTTACCAGCTTTTCGGGAGCTAAAGTCCAAAGCACCTAGAGGAACAAAGTTGGGAACCACTGCTTTAGTACATCTCTGAGGCTACTTCTCTCTCTTTTTTTCAAATCTCTCCTCAAGCTCACTCATTATTAGTTTTTCCTTCTTCAAATAAGTATTATATTAAGTCAGAATGCTGGTTCATCTAATTCCATATTTTCTCTACTAACAGACAGTAGATAGGAGCCCACTCTATTTCTTACTATGATCCCTAGCATGTAAAGTGTGGGTTCCAACACAGAGTGAAAAGACTTCCCCACAGTAACTTGGATCTGAGCATGTAACTGCATATTCAATCTTTCCTTTCATTCTTAAAACTCCTTTATTATTTCACTGTCTATTTTAGATGTTAATTTGGTGCCTGGGCAAAAATGTGGGTGCACACGCGCATATAAGAGAAACATTGTAGGCCTCATCATAAAGCCCAGTTGAAGCATCCTGCTTTGCCCTGCATCTGGGAGAAAAGAGAGGGGCAGTGGGGTGAATCTGTTGCCCCACATGCAGTTCCCTCTCAACACTTTCCCATTACATAGGGAAAGTGTCACACTCCCAGCAAGGCCCCGCACTGGCTCCATTGGAGTCAATACAACATGAGAAACCTCCCATGTTGGGGGGAAAGTGTTCAGCGATGCTTTCACCAAAGTTTGGGGCAAGGCCTCTGCCAGAAGTCACACAACATCATGTAATGTCTGGCATGGGACTCCATCCATTAGAAAGGGTGAAAGCATCCTAGGACACTAAATTCACCCTGTCTTTTTTTTTAAAAAAATCTTTATTGACTTTTGTGCATTGACGGAAAGATCGTATATCCGCCCACAGTATAAAGGTGATATGGGACTTGGGTGGGATGGGGGTGTGGGGGGGTAGCGGGGAGGGTATACACTAGGGAACAGGTGGGGGAAAGGAGAACAGGCGGGGGAGGAACGACGACGACGACAACAGTGATACATCTAAAAAGACTTCCCAATATCCTCTTGAGGTTTTCTTACATTTGCTGATTGTAGGGTCCCCTACAATATACAGATATCTCCATCAAAACTATGTTGCGCAATAAGTTGTATGTCTATAGTTACAATTATACTTCATTTATATTTATTAAGAAGCGTATTCCTTTGTTCTGCATATATTCCCTAAAACCGGACCAGTCCGTTTTTTCTTTCTTCTCATATAATTTCTGAGATAGTATATCCATTTGTATCATGTCCATGGATTTCCATAGCCAGTCTTCTATGCTTGGGATCTCCTTTTGCTTCCATTTTCTCCCCAGTAGTAGTTGGGCACCTGTATTCAATAGGAAGAGCATTCTATCCTGATTTTTATTTATATTTGGTACCGTGAAACCCAGTAAGTATATTTGTGGGTCTAATTTATATTTTGCTTTGATGACTTTTTGTGTTTCCCTATGTATTTCCCGCCAAAACTTTTGTATTTTTTTGCATTCCCACCATTGGTGTAGAAATGTTCCAGGTTCCTTATTACATTTCCAACACTTGTTTGAAATGCTTTTGTTAAATCTGGATAGCTTATCTGGGCATAGGTGCCATCTGTATTGTAACTTTAGCCAATTTTCCCTAACATCAGTTGCCGCAGTGTATTTTAATTTTTTCTCCCATACTTCCCATTGTCGCAGGTGTATTGTATTCACCCTGTCTTATGAGGTTGTAGGTAATGTAGAATCCCTGGATGATCTCCCTTCCTCCCTCCCTACCTGACATTCCCATGCCAGAAATTCAACTAAGAGCAGACTCCTTTTTATTATTGTTGTTCAACAAACTGAACAGAGAATCAGTACTGTATTTATCTCTACAAACATGCACTCTTCCATAGTCATTTTGCAGTTCTCAATCTAGTTCATGTCAAGGTATTTAATATGACCCATTCTTCATAGAGAATAGTGGTCCCATTTGCTTCTTGGAGATTGATGACACTGCGTGACATCAATCCCAAAAGCTCTGATGCGGGCCATGGACCTCGACCAAAAGAACTATCAATCTCTCCATGCCGCACTCTCTCCAGGTCTTAAATCAGGGTAGTTGATATCTTCCCAGTTTCTATATTCCTGCATCAGCAGTCTGCCTAAACATGGCCATCACTCACTACCACTCTTCAAGAGGTAGTTATTGCTTCAGGTTTACTGTCTGCATTACTATGCTACCATTATTGTCATTATTGTTTCTGTGATTTGTGCTTCCATATAGCATCACAAAGCACTAGTCACTTTTTAAATGCACAAGGAGACTGTAATTTTGATTCTGAAAAAAAAACCAACAAGCAACAATCAAGCCATTAGAACTTCATTCTTCATATTCACAGACAAGTTTGGGGGGGCAGGGGGAACTTATTGGTTTTATAAATAAATTGGCAGAATGGCTATATATTTATTTGATGTGCAATAACACAATTGTAAAATTCATTTTATGATTATTGTCTGAATAAATTATACTTTCAGGACCCCATGTCGCAACACAGATGCCTTAAAGGGCCAGACCAAGCAGTATTTAAAGTAGAGTTTATTCAAATAGATAACAAAGTCCCAAAAAACACTTAGTACTTCAGGGCAATAGATAAAATAACTCAACAATAGAGACCATTTGGTCTAAAAACTTCAAAGAGCAGAAAACCCGGGTTAAACTGGCAGAATTCCCAAAGGCACACAAAAAACAATCATCAAAAGGAAGGAGCACAGAGAACGAAGAAGCATCAAATGGCATCCGAAGTCTTCACACAGGAAAGCAGCCAATGTGTAGCTTCTGGCATCAGCAGAAGCAAAGCATCAGAAGCAAATCCAGTCCGGGTTGGGAAGGGAGAAGTCAGCAATGTTGAAGTAACAAACCGGGTCATACACAAAGCAGGCAACAGGAGCTAATGCATGGAAAGTAACACACAAAGTAGCCCCCAAAAGAACCCAACCCCCTCGACCACAGCCATATTGTACCCAACTGCATGTTGATATTGTAGCAGCCAAACTCACATTGGAATATAGCACAGCAAACCACGCCAAACGCAGAACGGGCAGCAGCAGCTAATACATGGAAAGCAGCACAAATATAACCCAAAGGAAAACCCACAAACCCAACCCATACTATACCAAGTCCATTATGATAGTGTAGGATCCAAACTCACGTCCACAGGAATCACAGCACAGACACCAGCAACACTCTGCCAACTGCAAAATGCTTTAAACCTCAGCCTCCTTTTATTTACAAATCTTCATCAGAGCTTGAATGAGCCAACACACTCTCATTAACTTCCACACCTGTGCCCACAGTTTCATGTGAAGCTCTTTGCCTCCCTCTCCAATCCCTCCATCTCCTGTCAAGACTTAACTCTCCCCAAGATGCAGTCTGATCCTCTGAGCCCCAATTCTCATCCCCAGAAATCCCACAAAGGTATCATTGCTTGTGGGTTCTTCACAAATATCTTGCACTTCCCTGACTTTAGCCCAGTCCATGCTGCCAGACCCATCCTCCGAATCCCCATCCCCACTTTCCATAACAACCTCCCAACCTCCCACATTCCACAAGGACCCCACATCCCCAGAAAAGCTTTCAAATGATTCCTCATCTGTAGGCTCTGTAAGTATCTGCTGAATCCTCTTCCTTTGTTGCTCATCACCCGCTTCCTGCTGCCGAGTAACCCGTTTGCCTCTCTAATGACCACACCCCTGTTTGCAGTGTTTGCAGCATTACTCCTGCTTGCAACATTACTCAGAGGCTCTGCTACAACACCCCATGTGGATGCTGAAATCCATAGATGTTCAAGCCCCATTATATTTAACAATGTAGTAAAATTGTTTGCCTTCACCATCTTTAAAATTGATATGATTGACAAATACAACCCACTTTTCTCCTTGCCAGAAATACATATATATCATGTGGTTTTATCTTAAGGATGTGGGTCTTGTTTTATACATGGGGAAAAAAGCTTCATGCAAATATTTTTGGAAAAGCATCATGTTTTTATCATTTACTAACATTTAATGATTTTTATTATGCAAGGAGCCCAGTGGCACAATGGGTTAAACCCTTGCACCAGCAGAACTGCTGACTGACAGGACAGCGGTTCAAATTCTGGAAGAATGGGTTGAGCTCCCCCTGTCAGTTCCAGCTCCCAAAGTGGGGACATGAGAGAAGCCTCCAAGAAGATGGTAAAAAAAAACATCAAACATCTGGGCATGCCCCCGGACGTCCTTGCCTTGCAGACAGCCAATTCTCTCACACCAGAAGCGACGTACAGTTTCTCAAGTTGCTCCTGGCACAAAAAAGGCAAGCAAGTATAGAAAAAATACTTTCAAATGGAGCAATAGTATTGCTCCCTCCCCTTATGTTTTAGAAGTAATGATACATGCTGACTAAACATATGTAAATGTAACAACATTGCAGGTTGTTGCATTACTTCAAACAAAGATAATATTGTAGTGTCCTCTCTGTGACCAAACTATATTCAATTTCTTCCAGTCTCCATTTTTATTCTGCTTCAGCAAAGCAGCCTTGCCAAATTTCCTATTCCACAGCAAACCCTGCTGTATAACCACATACAACCTAAAAGTGTTCATGGTTGTACAAGGGCAGCTTTTAGAGAGGGAGCAGGGGCTTGAAATGTTGTATAAATGGAAGTCCACTGACCTATATCTAGATCAATTCATTTTAATTTGCTTTCTTGTTATTTTATTATTTGTTTTTTGCTTTCATTGTAATTGCAGACAGGTTAGGTATAGTTTTTCATGGAAAAGAAAAACAATTGGCAAATACTAATTAAACATCACTAATGTTTTGTCTCCACTACATCTTACAGCAATCACCATGGAACAGTATTGATTTACTGTTGCTTGTTATTTCTTCTGTTACATCGAAATGGCTATATTTCATTCTGTTCCATATAGCAGCCCTATTTACTCATGGGATTCTTTCATTCTTTCTTAGCACTGTTTTCTCTCTCTCTTCCATCTATGGTCTTTTGACCAATTACAGGGCCAAAAGGTTTCATATTTTCTTCTTTCCTTTTTATAACTACAAAGCAAACCCAAGCTAATATATTTTTTGGAAAATCAATGCAGAAAACACCAAGGCTGGGATTTGTCTTCTATAGCAATCCTCTTGGATTTTGGCACAGTGAGGAAAGGTTGTCAGAACAATAATTTGGACCATTGTTGAACCATTTTTATAGCTGGTCTAAATCAATCATTGGGTATGATCTATGATACCTATGTTTGCTACATACCTGTTTCAAAATAACATTAATTCTTTCAGGAATTATGAAACATGTGCCATGCTTTAAGTCTCGTTTTCTTGCTTTGCTTAAAACAGCATTTCTCAGTCTGGAAGTTGAGATCCCTGGGAGATAATGAGGGGGTGTCGGAGGGGTTGCCAAAGACCATAACAAAACACAGTATTTTCTGTTGGTCACAGAGGTTCTGTGTGGCCCATTTCTATCCTTGGTGGAGTTCAGGGTGCTCTTTGATTGTTTGTGAACTATAAATCCCAGCAATTAAACTCTCAAATGTTGAGTGCCCCCCCCCAAAAAAAACTACACCGGTGTTCACATTTGGCTATGTTGAGTATTCATGCCGAATTTGGCCCTCACCAAACCCTTCCAGTATTTTCTGTTGGTCATAGGAGTTCTGTGTGCCAAGTTTGGTTTGATTCCATCGTTGGTGGAGTTCAGAATGCTCTTTCATTGTAGGTTAACTATAAATCCCAGCAACTACAACTCCCAAATGACAAAATCAATCCCCCACAACCCCACCAGTATTCAAATTTGGGCGTATCAATTATTTGTGCCAAATTCAGTCCAGTGAATGGAAATATATCTTGCATATGAGATATTTATATTACGATTCATAACAGTAGTAAAATTGCAGTTGTGAAGTAGCAACGAAAATAATTTTATGGTTGGGAGTCACCACAACATGAGAAACTGTATCTAGGGGTCCCAGCATTAGGAAGATTGAGAAACAGTGGTTTAGAGATATCTGGATTATTATTTTAAAATCTAACTACTTAAAACTTAGCTTCCCAGTAAGGAAGTGTTTTGGAAAGAAAGATGCTGGAACCTAACTTATAGAAGTCAAAGGAGATGTTGAGCTGTAAGTCCATGATCCATATCAAGAAGAAGGGATCCACCCCCTTGTGTATTACAGCAAGTTGATAATTAAACTCTCCATCATTCTTGCCAAATGTGAATGTAAAATCTTGAAAGGTATAGGAAATGTCAAATGACCTTTCCCTCTGAGAAAACCAGGAGATGATAATTTATGATAGTCCTCTTATGTAAGGTCTTTAATTTTAACTTCATGTTACTTTCTGTATTTTACAGACTTCTTCCTGTCTCCATATAAACACAGTATGCAGATGCATTTACACAATATCTTATGTTGAAATTTAAGATGGATCATTAGTAGTCACAGAAAACCCTTGCTGGAGGAGGTCCCGTGAACACAGCCAGTGTAGATGGGACCTAACCTGTAGAAGGAATTCCAGAAAGTCCTTCTATGGTGGTAACCTTTGTAGTGTTTGGAATCAAAGAAGGATAAAAGGATGGACCAGGGCAAAGTAAAGCAGCAATTGTTAAACTGTGTGTTAAGAGTTACTCTTTTTTTTCTAAAAATGAAAAAATACTTGTTTTCTGTGGAGATATTTTTCATTTTCTAATTACTATGTAGTACAGGTGAGATAAACTAATGTGTGTGTCACAAGGAGGTTTAAGTGTATTTCCATCAGCCCTGATTCAGACTGAGGCCTCACAATATCATTTTAGAGTACAAAACATAAGATAGGAATAATAAACTATGTTCTATATATAATAATATAGAAAAGTATAAACTCAGGAATAAAGTACAGTATGTACTGTACATTATCCTTGACTATATACTTTTCCATTTCCATTCAAAATTTAGCATAAGATAATGTTGTTCTAACAATAATCACAAAAAAGTAAATCCCACATGTAAATCCTGTGAATTGGTTATAGCTAGGACATGTTGCAGAGAGTGTGGTGGCAAATCCTAACAAACAGGAAGCCATTATAAGTACATGCTTTGTCAAAACATGCAACATAGTGTATCAGTGATATCGAACAATTTGGAATAGCGTGGCCCAGAAAAGGCAGAGGCCCCATAAGTACTCCCTAAAGCAAGGATTTTAAAAGAGACTCTGGTGAGTAAGAAATAACAATCCCTTGCCCAAATAAACTCACCAAAAAAGTCCGGAAGAAGATGCCACTGAGGTCTTTTATTGTGTCTCAGCTGAGAAGGATGAATGCCGCAAACGAGACTTAAAGCAAGGCAGACATAAAGTTCATACAGCAATATATTACATTTTATAAGTTTAGAAATTCAAATTTTCTACTCCCACCCTCAACCGGCTTTGCGCTGGTTGGATGGAATCATGGGAACAGCTGACGTCTGGCAGCATCTCAACAAATCAGGAAGCAGTCATCTTCCGGCTTTCAGCCAATGGGAACGGAGAGGTGGGTGAACAAGTAAAAAAATGCTGACAGAAACTCCACTGATTGAATCAGGGTATGCTAATGAAAGTCCCTGGGCTTGGTCAGTGCCTAAGGCATCTGAAACCGGGTTATTCTATTGTCCTGGGAAAAACAACCATTAGGTTCCTTCCTGTTTTTGAAGAAACTTCCTCATGCCTGATGGCATGATTTTGGGTTGGTTTATGGCAAAAACAAAATAACTGTTCCAGAGACAATGTCTACTTTCCGAAGGTAGACAAAAAGCACCTCTCTTGTGGGCAATGGATCCTTTTGTCCAGGAGGGAAAAAACCGGATCAGACAGTCCGACTCAGAGATCTGATTTAGCTTCTCCCAAAAAACAAAGCATTCCTCTATTGTTGGGCCGACTCTGAAGACAAAAAAGGAGATGCTTTCATTGTCATGCATATGATTTTGGCATCAAGGTTTTGACCAGGGAAATGTGAGTCCCATGGCTGCAAAATATGGTCTCAAAGCATGAGAACATTGATGTTACACTTAGATCTACAAAGGAATTTCCTATTTCATACAGAAAATATACACAATAGGGAGGACATGCAGGGTTACATAGAAATTTAGGAAGTTATAACACAGCAGACCAATTCCTACCCACCCCCCTTTACCCTAGAGAAGGAAAATAATAACTTTATTATGTTCAAGAAAAGTCAAAATATACATTTTAAACCAAAGAGAGAGAGAAATATAAGTTGGGTTCAAGGATAGCACATGATTCTAGCATAGGAAGAAAACTCTAACACTAGGGAAATGCTGTTCCAGCACCGTGAAGAGGTCCTGGACCTCGGAAACTATGTATCCCTAAAATGGCAGGTCCCACACTTCAGCCTGATGGTCTAATGAGATCCCTGGGATATCTACAGCAAGTCCATGGACTCAAACAAAAACGGGTATTCCCGGAGGCAGAAAGGCCCAGATACAAAAAGTGAATTAGCAGAAAGTCTTAGAATTAAGTAAGGAAAAATGTGACACCAAAATAGGGTCGATCCATTATCTCATGGATATGGGGATACTGGTGGTTTCCGTATCCGCGGTTTAAAGAAACATGCCCCCCGGCTCTTCCGAGATGCCACAAAAGGCATCCTGGCAGGCCCACAGTGTTCTGCAGCCTGGAAAGGGGTTTATTAGTGATTCATGCTTGTTGGAGACAGGGAAAAAACACAATGTATTACTATGAGAGTGTAAAGTTATGATTAATGGAAACTTTTATTTGGGGATCTGTTACAAGAGCAAGGCAAAGACAGATCTCCATCAGAGGCTGCTGCTGTGGTCACGTTTCCCAACGATGTTGGCCCAATGGGGCTTCCAGGAACTGTGGAACTCCCTGCTGCAGACCATATTTTTCGAGAATATCAGGGAGCTCGAAGTCATCAGTACGGTTATGCAAACGTTTGACTCAAGAATAAGCTGGCCCTGGAGGAAATATGGCACTGGTGTAAAGTGTGAAAAGACCAGAAATTGCTGCAAAGAAAAGAGAGGTTTGGGCACTGAGAGAGAGGATATTAACATCAAAAAGTGGGAAAGAAAATACTGATGGGGAAATTATATAAGGCTTGTTTGGTGTTCGAGAATTGCTAAAAACAGTCCATTTTACAGAGGGGCATTAGAACAAGGGTGGGGATATCGGAGGACAGAGCTATTACTACTGATGATCCGTCATCGTAAATTTCAGCATAATACATTATTTGACTGCAGCAGGAATAGTGAGGAAAGCTGGGAGTCACGGTTAACAACATCTGAAGGGTCTCGTGATTCCTATACTTCCACTAGGGAGAAAAGAAATGTCAGGTATCTGATGGGGGAGCTGAAGAAGAAAAAAGTAAAGAGTGAATACAATATATCTGCTCTTTATCTATGTAACTTGGGAGCAAATTACTGGGGCAATAAATCCTAGTCTGTCAGGATTTGAAAATTACATGACATTTCTAAGTGATAGCAGAGTTAATACCTCTACCTAAACATCTGCAAGAGTTACGCAACTGTAATTACTAGGATGTGGTTGTTAATGCAATGGGAGTAGTATATAGGTTGTAGTTATACTGAGTAAGATTGATAAGGGTTGATGAGAGTTGCTGAGGTGGTTTGGAAAGTGTTGGAGAATCGCTGCTGTGAGTAGTGAGGAAGAAGAAGCTGCAACGTTTTTATATTTTGTATATACGTTGCATACTGCTGAAACAAAGGAGAAATAAAAGCATTCCTGCTTATTTGGGAAAGAACAAAAGTTTTTGCGTATTTTGTTGTTTGAGTAGAAGACCACTACAACTGTGATTTTGGATACTTGGGACCACTTTACACGGCCCATTTTGGGCTGTGCCATTTTGCTAGCAGTCACCAGAAAAAAGGGAATGTGTGTGGGGTGGCTCGTGGTGTCCTGCACGCCCTCCCTCCTTCCCCATCATATGGTGGAGACAGTACAGGGTGCGCTGGCACCCTGTTTCCATCAGTTGGGAGAAAGGGGAGCAATGCGCGACAGTGCGTGCTGCCCTATCACCCTTTCTCCATCATATGATGAAAAGGGCAGGAAAGGGCAGGTAGCTCCATTTGGCACTTGCCCTTCACTTTGGGAGGATTGGGGGGCTATTCAGATGCCGTCCTGTACACACCTGAATTAATCTGCCACAAACCAAGAAAACTCTGGTTTGTCTCTTTTAAGTGCTCTTTTTAACTTATGGTGATGTTGTAATTAATGTTTAACTGTTTTTATTATTGTTAGCATCTAATAGTTGCAAGTTGCAAACCACCCTGAGTCCCCCCCCCCCCTTTGCGGGGGTGAGAAGAACAGGATATAAATGTCTGAAATAATAATAATAATTTCTCTTACTCCATGATGACTATTGATACTATTTACTGCTACTGTCAAAGAACTCAAGTGATTGGTGAAATGGGACCAATGATTTTAAACTGATACTTTTACAGCAGATTTTGCTTTTCTGTACTTTAATCTTGTATTAATCTATTAAATATTTTTAATAATACCAACCAATTTTCGTGAAACAGAAGTTAAGCTAACTTGTTAATAATTACATGGTTCTCTTGGATCCCTTTTCCAAGTAGATATTACACTGCCCACTCTCCAGCTCTCCAGTAGAAAAAAAATCTGTGTCATGCTAAACATTTTTGTTTCAAGATCAGCAATTTCTTATTTTAAAACCTTTAAATAGTAGATATCATTTGTTTGTATGCCTTTTGCTAGTGAGGATTATAACTTCCTCAATTGCCATCACGGTTTACCTCAATTGCTCATTCTTTCTTCCTGGAAACTGCAGTTCATATATACAGTTCAGTCTTTATATCCTCAGCAGTTAAAACAGATGAAAACAATGACCCGAGCTTCTGTGCAATCTGCTTATCCTCTTACAATTCCATTGTCATTCAATGATCTAACTAGTTCTCTAGGTACTTTCCTGCTCCTAATGTATTTAAAGGATTCTTTATCGCTTGCTCAGTGCTGTTAACAATATGCTGTGCAATGTCTTTGGGGATGGGTGCCTAATAATCCACTTGCATTTTATTGGTTTGAGGTTGTAGTCCTGAACGTTCCAGTTTTTTTTATACTCTCCAAATGTAAATGCCCTGCCCACCTTATGCGGCAAGGAATGCTGCAGCTGCGATGCCCCTCTGCTCACCATGTTCTCAGCATCCTCTTCCCAAAGGGCTGTGTGCCCTTCCCAACACACAAAGCCCATTAGCCAATCAGCTTTAACCTTGTGGTTCAATCTGATAGGTCCCCCTAGGCGGACCAGGGTGAAGACCTCTTCACTCAGGTCTGCCAGCCAGGCTTCAAAGCAGGCCCAGCATCTCCCTCAATCTCAGTTTTGTGTAACCCCCATTATCTCTTGGCCTCATAGCCAATGATAGAGAATGGTGGGAGCTAGAGCTCAATAAGGCCATGAACCTGCTATTCCTGGCTGAGAGGGTTAAGGAAGGCAGATGGCAAACAATAGATTTGGCCAACTATGATGCAGGCCATTTCCTTTGCTTTACATAGGCAGGAATGGAGGATTCTCTCTTCCTGAGTTAGTTCTGTAACAGCATTTTGGCATATATCGGGGGGTTTTTTAAAATAAAAAAACATAGCTGGGTTTTGTTTGACTACATTTGCCATAATGTACTATTGGGAGAAAGACTATTTTTAATTCTATGGCATTTTGCAAACAAAGAGAAAAAAGAAAAAAAAATCTTCTCTGACTTTCCCCCCTAGAGTTCACCTTTAAATATATTTTATTTTGCATCACAATTTATTCATCCTTCAATGTATTTTTTAATAATAAAAAAACAGACAGAAGCATGCAAAAAGATTCATTTTTACTCTCAGTGGTCATCTTGGCTGACTAAAAAGGAAATCTTCATGAATGTTGTGGTTAGACCAAAATGAGGATATAAAAACCTGAAAAAAAGATCATTTAGATTATCGTTTAGTAGAAGCACATGATGCTTTTATCAGTTGTTTAAGTCATTCCAAGTAAATTATATTGCAGTGATGATGCCATTAATCATACCAGTGGCATTTGGCTATGGAAGAGGTATCTTACATCTACTCGGTCCTTTCAGAAGAAGGAAACTAAATGTGATCATTTATCCTCTACTCTTTTTTAAAGTACCAAGTTAATTATTTGTAATTTGAAAGCATTCAGGAAAATAGAACAGTAAATTACAGCAGATAGTATATTCCTCTGCTTATTGGCAGTAGGATATCCATTCTCTAATTTACAAAGATAAATGGGTGCATATATCACGATCTAAAGAAGCAATGTCATATGAAAGTTATTTTAAAAAGAAACATTGACTTGTGTGAAATTCAACACAGTTTTCAACAAACATGAGCAGTTAATTGTATATTATATTAATATATTTTTATTTATTGATATATTAACATGTGGAGCTATTACGCATTTTTCAATGTTTGATGCAAACATTAATGATTTTATAAAAGCTTTGTTTAACAAAAAGGTTAAATAACCAAAAGAAAACCTAAAGTTTGTTTTCAAAGTCAAACTCAATGTTACAATCAACACTAAATATTAAGATATGCATCACAACAAATACCTAATATGTCTTTTACTTATACTATCTGTCAGCCAGAGCCATGAATGGTTTTAGATGTACCATATAAAAAGGTTACAAGGCTGAGACAAAAATAAGAATATTTATAGTAGACTGTTGGTTTTATTTCTCCTTTTGGTGGTAAAAAGAACCTGACTCATATCAAGGCATGTTCTGTCTACTGTGTGAGGTCCAAATCCATCTGCATCTAGATTAAAACATTACTTTAAAATGGAAGTAAAAGGGTGGATATTTTGAGCCCCCCCCCCCTTGTCAAACAGTAGGTTGACTGAATGCAAAGAAAATACAAAAAATATTTGAAAAATGCTTTTAGAGCACACTACAAGGGTATTTTAAGCATCAAAAAGTCCTGATGAGTCACTAAGAGAACTAATGGCCTTAGATATTTTAAAAGATCTAGTTAATGATCAGAGTCAAAAAAACAAAACAGATTGGAAACAGCTATTATTATACTTAAAGGAAGTAGAATTTAAATAAAAGACAATGAAAATACCCAGGGAAATCCAGAGGGGGAATAAGGTTTAGATGGTGATTTAATCCAGACAAGAGGGAAGATCAGATGACACAAGGAATTGACATATTCTGCGGAATGGACTGGAAGAACTGCAATATTGCAATCTATCTACTTTCTATTAATTATATCTATATAACCTCCTCTTTCTTTTTTCCTTTCTTTTTTTTCTCCCCCTTTCTCCCTCTCTATTTCCCTCCCCCTCTCCCAATTTCTTTCTTCTCCTTCCTTTCTTCTATTCTCCTTTACACTTTCCCCTCTTCTTTTTGACGTAACTAAATCTTTATAATTTTAAATATGCCAAAACATCTCAATAAAAACAATTTAAAAAAGTCCTGATGTGTCATGAACTAAAATATTTGCGCTTTGAGATTTAATCTATGCAAAATTTACAAATGCTTGTTTTGTAAAGAAAACAGGATTTTCTGCACAGATGGCAGGATTTATTTTGGTACAGAGGTATTATTTTATGCTGCAATTAGGCAATTACTGTGTGAAATTTGCACATGGTTAATTTGCATATAGCATTTACATATAATGATTTTGGACAGGAAAACTTTTTAGCAGACATTATTTTCTATCCAAAATCCTATTTCTTCTTCGAGGGCTCTGTGAATGCACACTTATGAAGTTTTTGCGCCGCCTGGCTTCCAACGGAAACTTCCCAGTTTGAAAAGTTTTGGCGGTAGCTCCGCCCAGCCGGCCCGGAGGGCATAAAAGGCGCCTCCATGCACGCCCACCCCATTCCTTTGTTTTCCGCCACTTGGGCAACATCGGAAATACGGCTGGTTGTGTGAGCATACCATGTCCACAACCAGTTTCAAAAAGTGTTCATCCTGCGGTAGCAAGATCCCGGATTGCGACGGTCACTCGAAGTGCCTTCGGTGTCTTGGAGAGGGGCATGTTGTTCCTGTCTGCCGACACTGCCAGGCCTTCTCGTCGCACACCAGAAGAGCGAGAGCCCGCAGGCTTCAGGCCTACCTGACGGAGCGTGCTCTCTACCCTCCAGAGATGGAGACGGCTGTCTCATCAACCTCCTTGGGGTCCGGGGCGGCTGCTCCGGCCCCTACCGTATCGACCGCTCACCCGGCTGGGAAGAAGCGTGTACGGAAGGAGAAGAACACAAAGTTTGTCTCCTCGAAGACTTCGGTGTTGAAGAGGCCCTGCACCATGACGACAGAGACGGTTCAGCTGCCTCCGCCCCGCCGGTCGTCGGCGAGCTCAATGGCGTCGGGCCTCTCCCAGACGTCGGCCATTTCGAGAACTCCCTCCAACAGAGCTATGGAAATAGCGTTCCGGAGGTCGAGCGAGGAAGCCCGTAGAGCCCAGACCAGAGGCCTGGTTCCTGTGACTCCGGGCAAGTCTCTGGAGGCCGGAGCCTCAAGACCCCCGTCTCCGAAGAGGCGCAGGACTCTGACGTCATCTTCATCGGCGTCGTGCCCTGATTCTCCGCCTGCCCCTGTTCTCGCTGTGGAGACAGGGGCAGAGCAACACATCTCGCCGGGAGACTCAGTCCAGACTGTCATCAGAGTCCCCTTGGCTCAGCCCTCAGTCCGACAACTCTACGTGACGTCGCCTGAAAAAGGCAGGCAGACCACGAGGCTCGCCATGGCCCCGGCAACACGAAGCCCTCTCCCTGCATCGACGGTGGTGACCGTGGTCCCATCTACATCGAGAGCGCCGTCACCGTCACAACTTCCGGTGGCACCGGAAGTGGTTCGACCAGGGTTGGGAGACGAGGCCGAGGAAGGCGAGGCCCCTCGATCGGTGAGGTCGGGGTCCATCTTGTCCCTCAACATGCACCGAACACCTTCCCACAGAGGCTGTGAGATGGAGCCTTCCTCGTCGCCGACAGACTCCGCGAGAGCCTTCGGCGAGCAAGTGGGCTGGCTGGCAAGGGCTCTGGGAATGCAGACGTATGTCCCAACAAGATCCAGCGCCTGCCCTGTCTTCAGCAGGGTGCAGGTCGAGGACGTGGCCCAGCCACATCTTCCCATGCTGGAACCCCTGGAAGAGGTGGTGAAAGCTCCGTGGAAGACCCCGTCGACCATCCCACCCACGTCAGGGCGTATCGAGGCGTGGTATAAGATCGACGAGAGGGAGAAGGAATGGCTGCACGATCATCCGACACCCAACTCGATGATCGTCACCTCCTCCCAGTCTTCAGGCAGAGAGTCCACAGCCCCCTCTGACCAGGAAGGGAAGACGTTTGACACGGTCGGTAGGAAGATCTACCGAGCCGGACTCCTGCTGACTAAGATGGCGAACTATGGGGCGTGCATGGGAGCCTATCATCAGATCCTGTGGGAAAGGGCCCAACCCTTTTTCCAGGATCTCTCCCAAGAACAACAGACTGCACTGGCCTCCATCTCGCAGGAGGCGGAGGCGCTGGCACACCACCAAATCCTGATGGCCCGCCACACCGGGGACACATCGGGAAAGCTGCTGGCCTACGGTGTCGCCATACGCAGGCACGCGTGGCTGAAGTCGTCGGGGTTGTCCTCCAACTCCAAGAAAACCATCGAGGACTTGCCGTTCGATGCCCAGGGACTTTTCTTTGCGGGCACGGACGACAAGTTGAAGGCCACTCACGACTTCAGAGTCCTGGCGGCCAAGTTGGATCGACCACCGGCGCAACCCAGGACCCGGTACTACCAGCGGGCAAAGTTCCAGCCCAGGTCTCAGTACCGCCAATCCCCAAGGCCATACTCGGCTCCGCAGCAACACCAACAGCAGCAGCCGAGACAACAGCAGCAGCAAAAGACCAACCGACCTCGCCATGGCAACAAGTCGAGGCCACGCCAAAACAACGGCAATGGTCAATCCAATCGCCGTGTTTGACGGGGCGAGGGACGACACCGCCTCCTCGCTAGGTACCGCTGCCACCACCATGCCTCCCCCCAGCCCTCGACCTCCACCATCCCACCCGCCCGTTCGGAGACCGCCTGGCCCGCTACATCGGTGCTTGGCGACGCATCACCTCAGATGCATGGGTGCTCCGGATTGTCGAAGACGGCTATGCCTTGGAATTCGACGAGCTCCCGCCAACGGGATTCATCGTCGAGACGGAGCCGTCCGAGGTGATCTTGGAAGAGGTCGACAGCTTGCTTCAAAAGGGAGCGATATCACAGCTCCCGCACAGCAAGGAAAGAGAGGCATTCTTCTCACGGTACTTCACCGTACCGAAGCCAGACGGTTCCCTGCGACCCATCCTGGACCTCAGAGACTTAAACGGGTACGTTTCACCGAGGAAATTCAGGATGGTGTCAGTGTCGTCCATCCTCCCACTTCTCCGGTCAGGCGACCACTTCGCCTCGATCGACCTCCGAGACGCATACTTCCACGTCTCCATCAGACCTGCTCACCGACGCTTCCTGAGCTTCAAGGTGGCAGGAAGGGCGTACCAGTTCAACGTCCTTCCCTTCGGCCTCGGGACGGCTCCCCGAACATTCTCCAAGTGCATGTCGGTCGTGGCTGCGCACTTGAGAAGGGAGAAAATCCGGATTTTCCCTTACCTAGACGACTGGCTGCTGGCGGCTCAGTCTCCGGAACTGTTACAACAACAGGTCGCGGCGACGCTGCGACTGCTCTCTTCGTTAGGCCTACGTCTCAACGAGGAGAAGTCCCAACTTGTCCCGTCCAGGACCATAAAGTTCATCGGGACAATGTTCGACTCCGTCGATCAGCTCGCCTATCTGCCAGAGGTCAGATTTCAAGCACTTCGACGCGAGATAAACAGCTGCACCCGGCCTTGCATCACGGCGAAGCAGATCCAAGTCACGCTGGGCCACATGGCATCCACGGTGGCCATCACTCCGCTGGTGAGGCTACGCTTCAGACCGCTGCACCGTTGGTTTCTCGACCACTTCGACCCGGTCAGAGAACACCACTCAAAGAAGCTCTCCCTCTCGGTGGAGGTCAAGAACTCCCTCCGGTGGTGGACTGCCAGGGCCAACGTGTGCAAGGGAGTACCGTTCCACACGGTGACCCCGTCCATCACGGTGATGACCGATGCATCGCTGCTCGCCTGGGGAGGTCATGCAAACAACCTGTCGATCAACGGCCAATGGTCGGCGGTGGAGAGGCTCCACCACATCAACTACCTCGAGCTCCTGGCCATAGCCAAGACTCTCTGGGCCTTCGCCCCCCTCATCAGGGGACAAGTAGTACTGGTCAGGACAGACAACATAGTGGCCATGTACTACGTCAACAAGCAGGGCGGAACGGGCTCGAGGAAACTCCTGGCCCTAACCCAGAGCCTGTGGGAGTGGTGCATCCGTCACCAGGTGACCCCCAGAGCCGTTCATCTCCCGGGAGCCGAGAACTTGGAGGCGGACTCGCTCAGCAGAACGAGCTGGTCGTCCCACGAATGGATGCTGCATCTGGAGGAGCTCCACCGTGTCTTCCAGCGGTGGGGATTCCCAGACGCAGATCTATTCGCATCGCCAGAAAACAGCCAGCTGCCAGTTTTTGGTGCCCGGCTTGCCCCGGATGCTCACCGGAGATGCCTCAGGGACGCACTCCTGCTCGATTGGACGACGGGATTCTTCTACCTCTTCCCGCCGTTCCCGCTTCTTCTCCGCATCATCGAGAAGATCCAGCTATCGGGGACCGACTGCATCCTCATCGCTCCCTACTGGCCGAGGCAGGTCTGGTTCCCGACCCTGCTCCACTTGGCCGATGGCAATTACATGCCTCTCCCTCACCGACCAGATCTTCTGACTCGGGAGAAGGGGTTGCTCCTGCATCCGGACCTGCCGTCCCTGCACTTGACTGCATGGAGGATCTCCCGGTGCCGGACGTCTCACCGGCCGTAGCAGCGATCCTGGCGGCAGCCCACAAACTGGCGACGTCGAAGGCGTATTCGGCTTGCATCGCCCGCTTCACCAGGTTCCAGGCCACCCGTTCCAGCGCCGTCTTCCCGCTCTCGATTCCGGCGGTCCTTGACTTCCTGGCCGGATTGGTCGACAGGGGGCTGTCCACGTCCTCGGTGAAGACCCACCTGGCGGCCCTCACCTGGCAGAATCAGCAAAGGGGTGGCCCTTCGCTGTTCCAGTACCCGATGGTCAAGAGATTCCTGAGAGGGGTCAACAACACCCGTCCCCCGGTGCACCCACCGACACCGGGTTGGAGCCTTGACCTGGTGCTGTCCTGCCTGGTGGCCCCACCGTTCGAGCCGTTGTCATCCATCGACCTACGTCTCCTCTCCTGGAAAGTGGCGTTCCTGGTCGCCATTGCTTCGGCGCGTCGGCCCTCCGAGCTGGCGGCGCTCCATGTGGACGAGCCCTACCTGCTGTTCCTAGCGGACAGGGCCATCTTGCGAACGGACATCACCTTCCTGCCGAAGGTGGTATCCCCATTTCATGTCAACACTGACATTGTACTCCCAGACCTGGAGTCCTCTCCGTCCGGGGACGGTGAGTCGACACTCAGAGCCCTCGATGTCAAAAGAGCCCTCTGGGTCTACAAGGGCAGGTTGGCAGACTACCGACGGTCGACTAGGCTTTTCGTCTCCTACGCCACGGACAAGCTGGGCTTGCCAGTGTGTTCCCAGAGACTGTCTAATTGGGTGGCGTCCCTGGTTGAGCTGTGCTATCAGATAGCCCGTCAACCGTGTCCCCCTAGAGTCAGGAGCCGCTCAACTAGAGCGGTGGCCACGTCGACGGCTTTCCTCCAGGGGATCCCCTTGGACTTGATTTGTAGGGCGGCCATCTGGGCCAACCCCTCCACCTTCACATTCCATTACCGTGTAGACACCCTGTTTGGGAGGGAGGCGGCTTTTGGTCGAGCGATTCTGACTCCCAAGGGCCTCCAGGGCTAGTGGCTAACAGGCTACCCTGTTCTCCCCTCTATACACTGTTCGATCGACAGCTTTTAAGTCGATCAAAGCCTCACTACCTTGTAGGAGGAATAAGTGTTTGCCGTGCCCCGAGTCTCGGGGTCACAGTCTACCGGTTAAAGCGCGCTTATTTAGAATCCTATGGTTCTATGTCGCACCTGTTGTGCACTTACTGTTGTGAGGCCTGCGTGCCTGACATGAATGGTGCTTGTTGCACTTTATACTGTGAGGCCTGCGTGCCTGACAGGAATGGTGCTTGTTGCACTATGTTTACAAGTGGGAGCATGTCTTCCACTCTTATTTATTACATTGTTGATTATGTTATTTATACATATTGCTGGTTGCAGTAAACCTGTTTGGGTTTTATATAAAAAAATGGCTGGTTTGTTCCCACCTCCTTTACCTCAGCTTGGTAAGTCTTCATAAGTGTGCATTCACAGAGCCCTCGAAGAAGAATGGTAGGTTACATACCTGTGACCATCTTTCTTCGAGTGGAGCTCTGTGAATCCACACGAACCCGCCCGGCCGTCCCCTCTATCTCAAACCACCCTTTTCTAGTTGCAATTGTGGCGTAGGAATGGGGTGGGCGCGCATGGAGGCACCTTTTATGCCCTCCGGGCCGGCTGGGCGGAGCTACCGCCAAAACTTTTCAAACTGGGAAGTTTCCGTTGGAAGCCCGCGCTGGCGCGCAAACTTCATAAGTGTGGATTCACAGAGCTCCACTCGAAGAAAGATGGTCACAGTTATGTAACCTACCATTCCTGTGTAGAAATTTCAGCCTCAAATGCAAAAGAAATAGACATAATTTTTGCATACAATACATGTCAAATTGCAATAGGTTTGAAAAATTGTGTTTTTCACAACCTCCTTGTAGCAAGAGGAAAAATGCTAAAATTGCTAAAACTGCTGAAATTACTTATCACTTCTTTTGAGAAGAAAATTGGTGCATAATTACACCAGTAGTAGATTATTCTGGTAAGCAGCCAGCTTCAGGAGTAAAACTCCATTTATACATGTGATAATGAGAACTACCAGTCATTCAGATTATCAAAATATGAATATCAGAGGCTTATTTATTTATTGTATCAGAAGTGAACCAAAGGTACAATTGTAATGTATTTAAAAAGCACAAAGTTTGATATTAAATATCCTTTGCCCAGTAGCTGGCCACTTGGAGAGCCTGTGGTGTTGCTGTAAGAAGGTACTCCATTGTGCATGTGGCAGGGCTCAGACAGCATTGTAATAGGTGGTCTGTGGTTTGGTCTTCTCCACACTCGCATGTCATGGACTCCACTTTGTGGCCCCATTTCTTAAGGTTGGCTCTGCATCTTGTAGTACCAGATCACAGTCTATCCAGCACCTCCCAAGTCGCCCAGTCTTCTGTGTGCTCAGGGGGAGTCTCTCATTTGGTATCAGCCATGGATTGAGGTTCCGGGTTTTAGCCTGCCACTTTTGGACTCTTACTTGCTAAGGTGTTCCTATAAACCTTAGAAAACTATATCTTGATTTAAGGTGTTGGCGTGCTAGCTTATATCCAAACGGGATGGACAGAAGATGTCACTGCCTTGGTCCTTTCATTATTGGGTATTCAGTAATCCTAAATCATTTATGTTGGTGGCAGCATTACATTTCAAAGAAGATCTTATAAGGGCTCAAGCTATTTTAATAAAATTCTCCTCAAAGTTTAGTGACAAGCAGTGCCCAGCCACTGGTGTGTAAACATCTCCTGCTTTAAATTGGTGGTCAGTGCTTGGGGTACCTTCTAAAAACTCAACTTATTCAGCCTCTACCTTTATACTGGTGGCAGACGTGGGATTTTAAAAGTAAGATCTGCCTTGCCATGGTGAATGAATGTTTCCCCTTCTCCCCACTATTATAGCAGGTCAGATAAACAGGCTTGGACAATGGATTTTCTGAAGAAACTATAAATTAAAATGATGCATGTTCTTACAACTCCAAAAACTACGCTTAAGTATATAGAAAATCTCTCCAAGTGACAGATTTGGTCACTAGAAATGAAATGACAAATGGGTAGTCTTCTGAATCCAGTATATTGAAAAGTGATATACAGGCAGTAATACACACACACACACACACACACACACACACCCTGACACTGATCTTGAATCTTTGCTTAGACCATCTACACTGAAATATAATAGCTGGGGTAAGCCATGAAACAGTGAATTCAACCTGACACATACCCAAGAGGAAGTTGTTCTGTCAAAGCAAAGGAAGAATAATTTCTTTGAGAGATTTGTTTGACCAACTCCTCTGTAGGCACCAGTTTCTGAATAAAAATTGCAACCATTGCTACTAGAGTAAGATGACTTTTATTGTTGGAACAAATTATAATCAACGTACTGGCATTATTCAGTGAAAGTCAAAGAATTTAGTTACTACTTCTGTTTGCTAAAAAGGGTTCAGAATTAAAGGTATGCTCCCATTCAATGCAGGTTCAAAGTAAATGGTTGATTTATTTATTTCTAATCCACTACTCCAATATAGGAAACTCACAGCATGAAGTAACAGCAGATACAACTGAAAACACAATTAAGGTTGCATCTATACTGCCAGGTAATACGCAGAAGCTAATGTGATTTAGCCTGGGGAAAGCCAATGCAGCTGCACGCACATAATAAAACAACACAGGGGAAGGTCTAAATCCTGCTCCAGGATTTGGATCGTCCTCCATCTTGGTGCAGTGGGAAGTCCATCCCACACTCTCTGGGCTCAGGTGGCCTGGGGAGTAGGGTGGAAATCCCTTTCCATCGCCCAGCAGCCCAATCCTCACCCTAGCAAGAAAATCTCTCCCTACTGGAGTTCCCTGTTCTTTCCTTCCTGTTTCATAATCATTAAGTGAGCCCAGAAGCTTCGGAATAGAAGAGGGGGCTCACTCCTCTGAAGCTGCTTTGTTCACTTAATGACAACAAAATAGAAAGAGCTGGGAGCACCAGTAAGAAGAGGTTTTCTTCTTTTGGGGGGAGGGGGTGATTGGGGTGCTAGAGGGGCTAGAATCTTGTCCCATTCTCAGCCCTGCTGAACCAGCTTTGGCATGGCTGAGCTGTCAGGATGGCTGTTCATGCCAGTTCTGAGCCACATTGTGTGCCTGTGTTGAAGGACCCTTAGTTGCCTGCATTAAAATGCAGATAAACTTATTATCAGGTTGAAAAAAAATCACAATTTTTAAACAACCGAACGCCACATTGGAGAAGGAAGGGAAGTATAACACCCTTCCACAAGGAAAGTCCCTTTTTGCCACCTGAATAAGAAGGTTTTTTCTGTTGGCAGAAGGACAACAGGGTAAAGGACATTAAGATGGAGGCCCATCCAAATTATCTTCAAATGGAGTTCCATAGTCTGAGAGGAGGTTACTGAGAAAGCTCTTGCTGAAGAACAGCTTTGAAAGGTCTGCTGGTTTACCCATCACTGAAATTAAGACCATTTAAAACGTTAACATAGAAGAAGGTGCACATCAAACCATGCAAGCAATGTACAATACTTTAAATATGCATTCAATGCATACAGCTTGTAAAGTGCACAACAAATGTACATATCTTTTTTAAAAACTTCCTTGGGTTTTTTTTTTGCAAAATCCATTTGAGATAATTTTTAGCTTTTTCAGAGAATAGATTTTATAAATACACTAGATGCCCCCTGCCACACGTTGCTGTGGCCCAGTCTGGTGATCTGGAAATAAAGTAATGAGAAAGTTTTGGTTTCTAATATATGTAATTTTTTATGCTTGTGGGCAGGCATGTAGCCAGGGGGGGCTAAGGGGGCTTCAGCCCCCCCCGAAATTCTCAGGGTGGTCCGCGAAAAGGCCTTACTGGTACATTATTTAAACTGTTATGTTTATTCATATCATGATCTGATCACCATGCTCATTATATCCCACATTCATGGGGTTATTGGGATAACAATACAACAGGTTTGCTAGGCTAGACCCACTTCCCCCCAGTCTCATCCCCCCCCCCCCGACCCAAACTCCGCCCACCCCCCCCCCGAATCAAAATCCTGGCTACGGCCCTGCTTGTGGGTAAACAGTATTTGTTGTTGTTTCTTTGTCAGTGTTGATGTAGAGATTATCTGGTTTGCCTGCTCTGGAACAGGCAACATATAATTTTCCTTCTTTAGGGGCCCTTTCAATTCTATGGTACTATATCAATCACATACATGTGTGTGCATGCATGTGAATCATATATCTGTCTATATCTATGGCTGGATGGCACTTTGTCAGGAGGGTTTTCCTTATGTTTTCTTGCCCTGGTGGACTGGATGTCCTTAAGGCAGCACTTCTCAACCTGGGGGTCAGGACCCTGGGGGGGGGGTTGCAAGAGGGTGTTAATAGGGTCACCAAAGACCACCAGAAAACACAGTATTTTCTGTTGGTCAGGGGGGTTCTGTGTGGGAAGTTTGGCCCAATTCTATTGTTGGTGGGGTTCAGAATACTTTTTGATTGTAGGTTAACTATAAATCCCAGTAACTACAACTCCCAAATGTCAAAATCTATTTTCCCCAAAATCCATCTTTGGGCATATGGAGTATTCATGTCAAGTTTGGTCCAGATCCTTCATTGTTTGAGTCCACAGTACTTTCTGGATGTAGGAGAAGTACAACTTAAGGTCAATGCCCACCAAACCCTTCTAGTGTTTTCTGTTGGTCATGGGGTTCTATGTGGGAAGTTTGATTCAATTCTATCATTGGTGGTGGAGTTCAGAATGCTCTTTGATTTTAGGTTAACTATAAATCCCAGCAACTACAACTCCCAAATGACAAAATCAATTTTTTGAGTGATAGTCATTCCTTGAGTTAGTAGGTGTCTTGTGGACAAATTTGGTGGCAGTTCGTCCAGCGGTTTTTGAGTTATGATGTCATTCAAAACGAACAGAGCATGCACCCGCACACACACACACACACACATATATATACACACACATACATACAGTACATACACACACACACACTGAAAAATCTTGTTAGAAGTAGTGGGAGAAGAAGGGTGCCTGTAAATATGAACTTAGGAAAGATGCACATCCCTAAGGAAAGGTAACCAAATTATTATCAAACCAATGTAATGTAAAAAAAAGAAAAGAAACCCCCATCATACCTCTTTCTTCCCATGCCCCTAGACTGGACTTATACACCCACTTAACATTCTCCAAACTATGTCCTACTGATTCGTTTTAAATGTAATATTCTGTCAAAAAGGCTGGCAAATAGAAACCCAACAAAGTTAGTGCCATATTAGAATAGTCAAAGTACATCAGGGAGTGAGAGCTGGCCTTTATGCAAACCTGAAAATATCAGCCTGTTGAAGAGACTCCATTCTATTTAAAAACTGAAAGCCTGCACAGAACAATGGTTTCTGGGTCTACAGACAAGAGACTAGGAGTGTTACTTACCTGGAATTCAGGACCTCATGAACAAATGCAGAGAAGAAAAGGCTCAGAATTATAACAGGAAACCTTGAAGTCTGAGCTCTCCCTTATATAATGTCAATCTTTATTTTTCTCCCCTTTATCCTTAGCTTGGCAAGTTTTCCTTGAGAATGGTCTTTCATCAGTCATTTTTTACTTGTTGCAGTTTTAGATTTCTGTCAAGTACTTTTTAATAGGCTCCAGTGTTTGTATCCTTTTCTCTGATATTACAGACATAACAAATTCAAGATGACAACCAATAAAACTTCCCCGAGATTTACAGCTCTCGGCTCAGAGTTGTCTATCTGAGGATGTCATTCAGCATCACTGGAGACATGTTAAAACTGGTTGATAAGGTGGCACCTTTCTGCATGATACAGAGGCCTAAATTCCAGATCAATACAGCCAAGTGTTATGCTATGAATATCAGGACTGGGTTTACTGTTAGGCCAGTGTGTGTGCCTGGTGATTTTCATGTCAGTGTGGTGAATCCCTTGTAGATTTTAATCTGAACTTTGCCAGCCAAGGTTTCCTCCACTGCAGGTGAGCCATTAAGCATTAGGCATTGAGTAACAATCTCAGTTGCTTACAACTTGTCACTCAAACATATACAATGTATTTTCCAACCTGGAAGTTAAGACTTTGCTAAATGGGCTGATATCAGACCAAGATTAAATGAGGGGATTCTTCCTTCTCACTTACTTAGGGATGGGATTAGTTACCTTTAGGACCTCATCACATTAGTAAAAAAAACCCCAACACTTCACCGACACAGCCAGTGTGTAGCCCGCAGGATCCCAGTTACTTCCATCGAGGCTCTGTGATAGCTCTGTCGGCAAAGTGTTCTATGGAGGGAAACTCTGAACATGGGAGACTACCTGTGTTCAGAGTAGATATCATGGGGCTAGCACAAGAGCATGCCAGAAAGTTATGCTTTCCAGTGTGTGATGGGCAAGCGGGCAATGCAGGGCAATGGGCAATGGATTTGTTCCACTGCCCTAAAATCTGCCCAGCTTCCCTATGGATCCCCAGACTGTCTTCCTTATCAAGGACTTCTATGTGATGATGTTCTTAATCTAGTTTATATGCTGCCATCCAGAAGTTGGATGAAGAGCAAAGTAGAGAGTGAACTCTGGTACCACAATGACCAGGAGGGTGGAGGAATCTAATTTAAAAAATACAGATTTTCAGAGAGTCTTTGTAAGTTGAAGCAACAAATTAAGTAATTCTTACATATTGTAGCAAACTGCTCTCTACAAGTTATTTCAAAAATATGAACAGCATTTTCTATTGCCTTAAGTTTAGCCCCCTCCCCTCAAAACTGGAGGGTTTTTTTCTTCTGCTTGAAGACGATCCATGAAAATTGGAAACGCCAGGCCAGACCCTGAGATCTGGCTACTAGGGCAGTGCAAATTTTTCATTAGTCATCGTAAGTCTGATCAAATTTTTTAAATCCATACGTGTGGTGTAATATCTGACATTTGGGTGTGGCCTACACCAAAAATGTAAGAATAAAAACTATATCTATCTATCTACTGAGAAAAGTGAAAATGAAATAAAGTATGTACCTCATAAAATCCAAAGAAATATGTGTAACATGGCCATCGCTGTGGCTGACAAGAGCAAATACATGATGGGGTGAGGGTGGGGTGGGGTAAGGCAAAAGAAAAGAAGTGGAGACAGCAAAAGAAATGATGGCCAAGGGAAGTCAATTAATAGACTAACAAGGTCCACTTCTTCAAAATCTAAGGTCATATTGTCCCATTGTTCACACTGAAGCTTCCAGGACACCCTTTTCTTAAAGTATCAAAATAGTAAGCCTTCTTATATTATAAACTTCCTTCCAGACCCTGAACACACCTACATTAACCACGCAAAATGGGATGAAAATGGCAAAGGCAAAAATGAATCAAAAGTGCTCTTGATCATATGTAAGGTTTGGAATTGGGAAGAGGCTATAGAGGTACTTATATACACACCAGGCAGGTTGAGTTCCAGGATCCATATTATCCATAGCTTTCACTCAAAAGCACCTCCTTAAAGCTGTATATGTTTAGAGTGGTGTTTTTAATGTGAATTATACAATTATCTCTCTTCTGGAAAATCAAATATTTCAACAAAGGTCACTAGTATTTCAGCATTAGTAGTACTCTTCCTGCTAACCTGAAAGTTGGGGGAAAAGTGGAATAAAGATGATAATGGTGAAACTGATCTCATTGTGCCAGCTTTGTGGCATCTTTCTCCTCCAAAACAGTTTTAATTATAATTTTTCAATTACAATTCCCTAGATAACCAATGCTGTAATATTACAATTTTTGAATTTTTGAAAATGTTGTAATTAAGAGAATTATTACTCCAATAAGGGGAAATTATGTTTTTGAATTATATCTGCTTTCCAATATTTGTCTCCAATATACTCCTTGAAAGAGTACTTCCTCTTCCTCTTCTGGGAAGTATAGCAGTTTCAAATAATTAGTGCTGCTAATATAATACAGTTGCAGCAGCTATTTAATTGAAGAATTGTTATTATAAACTCAGCCAAGTGAATGAGTTCAATTTTCTTCATTTATTTTATACTAAATTTACAGTCTTCTGTAAAACCCTATTATAATATATGCACAGCTGTTTATAACTTGCAATGCGTGGAATAAACATCAGAATTCCCATAATGAATGGATGGCATAATACTGCACAATCTTTCACATGTCATGGAAACCATCTTAATTAAATCCTATGAAATTCAAATGAACATTTCTAAAACTTTTAGTTTATGGTCTATAGTTTAGCTTCTCAAAACGGGATGGTTATAGCCACCTTCGTGTCCAAAACAGCTTCACATAGCAATTTTTTAAACATAAATAGATATGTACATGTACAAAAATGTCCTCTGCTCATATATATTTCAACCTTAATATAAATAAAGGCTCATATCACAAAAATATGTTGTGGTGAGCCATATTTGGGCAACTGTAGTCCACCAAATTTTTTTAAAAATCAATATGTGCCATGTCCTAATAAAGGTTGTATTTTTTTCTTCATTTTGCCTCAATTATCCTTTAGTAAGGATGAGTTTAGTTCCTTTTGTATAGTTTTCTATGGGAGGGAACCTTAGTTTGACCTGGTCTCTTTAAGAAACCCCAAAGAGAAGGAGTCTTACAACCTTCTTTATCACCTAGAAACCCTATCTGCTGCTGGTTTTTCTTATGGTGCCAAGATCATAGGAAGCATCTAAAATGATCAAAGATCTGGAAACTATGCCTTATGAGGAGCAGTTGAAAGATCTGGGTATGTTTAGTCTGCAGAAGAGAAGGTTGAGAGGAAACATGATTGCCATATATAAATATCTGAAAAGATGTCATAAGGAGAGGGAGCAGGCTTGTTTTTTGCTGTCCTGGAGACTAGGGCCCCTTCTACACTGCCCTATATCCCAGGATCTGATCCCAGATTATCTGCTTTAAACTGAGTCTCCCCTGACAGATCATCTGGAATAAGAAGGTAATCTGGGATCAGATCCTGGGATATAGGGGCAATGGTTCCAGATTACACAAAAGGGTATTCTACCTGAACATTGGGAATAATTTCCTGACTTTAAGAGCTGTTCAACAGTGGAACTCTCTGCCTTGGAGTGATGGAAGCTCCTTCCTTGGAGACTTTTAAACGAAGGCTGAATGTCCATCTCTTGAGGGTACTTTGATTATGCTTTACCTGCATGGTAGGGGGTTGGACTAGATTGTTCATGTGCTCTCTTCTGATTCTATGATAGCTACTCAGATTTTTCTTTGCTACTGTCCTTTGTCAGGGAAAACTTGCAGGGCTGGCATTATTTATGTATTGACTTATTTTAGATATAGATACATATGTTCTCATTTTGCCTTCAAGTGGACCTACCTGAATTTGCTGTTAGAGGAAATGATTATTTATATGTTGTTATGAACATACATATATTTGTATTGTTCAAAGTGTTTAATACATCAATGATCTAAAAGTTTATGGGCTTAACATCTCTCCCCTTGCACACAAACACCCAAGCATTTTTCATTTTGCCAAGATGACCATCTCCCAAGAAATCATGTTTTATAGGAGCGAGATGAGAGCCTCAGTTAGCAACAGTCTTTAATCACTCACCAGAACTGAAGAGAGTTGTCACTATCATTCTTCTGGTTAGTTTATAAGAAGTAGTACATAAATGTGCATTCAGATCTTCAAATTCAGTGGTTCTCAACCTTTGGGTCCCCAGATGGTTTGTAAAGGAAACGAAAAAGGAGCATTCGAACTATAAAATACAATTGTAATGATAACTTTTACTGTATTCATATGTAGCACAACTCAAAAAACCATATATTGTATTATATTGATATTCATATAATCAGAGAGTAACAATTATAATGACCTTTGTCTTTACATAAACGTAACTGAAAACGCTTCAGTCTTTGTAACAATCTGCTGGGATGTGAAGTTCCTCCAAATCTACTCACAATGGATGGTCTCAGAGCATTTGTAATATCTGTATACCTTTTGTCAGAGCTGGGAACTCTTAGCCTGGAAGAGGCTCAGAGCCCCAGACTGCCTTGACCTGGTTTGACACTGGACACTGGGGAATACCCCAGGATGATGCAATCCTCTGGGGGAAGTGCTGAATCAGAACGGAAGTGATGTAACCTCCTCTGGACATTGAACACTGGATGGGAATATGCTGACTCAGAGGGGGATGAGGTCATTTCCCCTGGACAGTGGGATTGCTGAGTCAGCAGGACATGATGCAACCTTCCCAGGATGTTGCAAGGGAAGGGAAGGAGGGGGTCGGGGTATATAAGGTGTGTTTGGGTGATGGGACACTGCTTTGGCTTTATAGGTGTTATACCTGCAATAAATCTGGTTGGATCGAGCCCTGCTTGAGCGTGATCTTTACGGAGAATTGAAGCGTTCTCACACCTTTATAAAGCGGAATGTTTGTATGTGTGCGGAGGGCGGAAGGGCGGGAGGGTGGAAGGGCGGATATGTGGCAGCCACTTTCACAGGCCACAGCGACCAGCACGGGCACTTTCACAGGCCACAGCAACCAGCGCGGGTGATGGACCTGCACCAAACTTGGTACACATAACCCCCCTAACCCCCTTTACGACCTGGTGCGGTTAGGGGGACATGACCCACGGATTTTGGGATTTGTAGTACTTTCAAACACTTTTGTTCCCACAGACCACTGAGGCAACCAAAAACGACCAATACAGACCACACTTAGCACACACAGCCCCCATCACCCACTCTACGTCCTGGTGCAGTTCGGAGGAGGGTGGACCATGGATGATGGGACTTGAAGTACCTCTACTCACTTCCCAAGTCCGCTGCAACCCTCATCCAATCACTGATCGAGACCAAACTTGCCATACATAACCCCCATGACTGCCTTCACGTCCCGGTGAGGTTTGGGGGAGGACTGACAATGGATGATGGGATTTGTAGTACTTACACACCCCTCTGTTCCCACAGACCACTGTGGCCCCCAACAAACACCGATAAATACCACACTTGGCACACAGAGCCCCAGTGACCCACTCTACAGCCTACTGAAGTTTGGAGGGGGGAAGAACATGGATGATGGGTCTTGCAGTACCTTCCCTCACTTTCCAAGACTGCTACAAACCTAATCCTATCACTGATCAACACCAAATCTGCCACACAGAGCCGTCATGACCCACTCTACATCCTGGTGCAGATCGAAGGAGGGTGGACCATGGATGATGGGACTTGAAGTACCTCTACTCACTTCCCAAGTCTGCTGCAACCCTCATCCAATCACTGATTGAGACCAAACTTGGCATACATAACCCCCATGACTGCCTTCACGTCCTGGTGAGGTTTGGGGGGAGGACTGACAATGGATGATGGGATTTGTAGTACTTACACATCCCTCTGTTCCCACAGCCCACTGCGGCCCCCAACAAACACCAATAAAAACCACACTTGGCACACAGAGCACAATGGCCCTCTAAACGGTTGATGGTCAGGAGAAAACTCTTCAAATATAAATAAAGTGGAAGTATACAAAAATAAACATTGTTTGATTCTGAAAAATAATTTTATAACTTGTTATTGGTTATATTTTGAATTAGATATATACAGTATGGGGTGCCAAAATCCATTAAATGTTTAGGACTTCTAAAGGTCTTAATTTGGTCCTGTATGTGTGTATATGTCTTTGTATGCTAGAAAGAACATATGTTTTATATCAAAATATTCTAAATATAATTCTGACCTTATTAAGATCTGTACAGATAAAGTACTTCAGAACAAAAATGTGGTACTGTACTTCAATTTTCTCATCCAGACCTTTCAAAAACAGCTAAAAATTGGCCAACAGGTGTTTAGGGGTTCGTGACAATATATGACATACATTGGTCTCCATCAACTGGTTTGTCTCCACTATAGGGTTATATCTACAATACAGGTATTAAAGGGCAAGACAATTTCACATAAGACTGCAAGCACTGAAATTGCAAAAGGGTAGCAGATAGGTAGCCCTGGTCAGTTTTTAAATTTGGCCACTACAATCCTAAATCCATAATGGACTCAGAGACTGTGAGTACTGTAGTCATGCATATAATTTCTCTGTAAATGCTAAATTATGGCCACACACTGAAGAAAAATTAAATACAATGACAAAAGTTGATATATAACCATAAAAGAATGAGAAGCTTAAAACTATTTCAGCCTGTATTTAAATGCAGATCTCCGTCACACACACTCTTTCTCCCTCTCCTTACCTTAATTTTACACACACACACACACACACACACTTGTGCAATTGAAAAGGCTTTTACCTGATGCTAGAAAGAAAAAATATTAGTTAAGTGAAATATCCTATATCATTTTGTCAAGAAAACAATATTTTGCTTAGCACAGTAGTTTAAAAAAAATGTATAATGCTATTCATAGGGAAAGGAATTATATTTTGAAATGGGAGGAAAAATAAGAAAACATGGGCATCTGCAGAGGCATGGTTTAATGAGCAAAGACAATTGGAGGCATATTTCTCTCTAATTTCCATTACATTGACAGGCAATGCCTTGAAACAGCATTTCTGACCAAGCACCAAACTACTTTAAATTGTACCAGACACATTTTTCATTCAACCTATATATAGCAGGATGTCTCAGGCAGGTATTTGTTTTGGGTTTTTTAAAATAAAAAAACCCAGAAAATTACCTTTCCTGAAAACCTATATAATATTCCTTGTATAACAGAACAATACAAAACTAAAAGAAAAAAATAACAGTATTCTGCAACAAAACTACACAGTTTCACATTATTTCTACATTGCCAGCTATCACTTATGGCCACCAGTATATACTTATGGGAAAATTCATTATTAGCATGCCAAAGTAAACTATCAGAGATTAAGATTGGTATTTGGCTACTCCATGATCTAGAGATATAATTTTGCAACATTTCTTCTCAAAGGCAGCAGAAAATAATTGCAGCACTTTTCTTCCCATTGGATGAAAGCCTTTAAAAAGCACACAGTTTTCAATGGGTGTTCCTAATTTGGGACTTATTCAGCACACAGTTCTACAGAAGGTGTGGTTTTCTTAGCCAATCAAACATGTGTGGATGTTGCATTGACCAAATCAACAATTAAAACCTTTTGCCAAATAAAAAGAACCGTGCAGACTTTAAAATTGCTGTCCTGAAACTATTTTCCACACAGAGAATGCTGTTTTTGAAATGCAGCTGGATATGTAAATACCTTGAGTCCCTTTGGGGAGATGGTGGTGGGGTACAAATAAAGTTTTTTTCCCATTATTATTAAATTGCCCTTGTGAAATTTTTACACAGAACAAATTGCTAGGTACAGGGGGGGGGGGGGGGTTGATGGAGAAAACATTTTCTGCACAGGGAAAAATATTTCTGTGTTGAAATATTATTTTCCACTCAAAAATGCTGCTTCCTGCACAAAAATGCCATTTCTTCTGCAATTTTTTAATAAATACGTACATTTTGCACAGAATGCACTCCATACTTGTGAAGCTTCTTGTCAATCTGAGGGAACGGGAAAGATCACTACCGCCCAGGAAATGCTGCTGCTGTGAGGAAAGAGCTGCCATCCCCAAAGGAACTGGGCGCCACCCCGGGAAATGCCAGTGTTGTGAGGGAACTGCTGCCACCACTGCTGTGCTGGAAATGCCACTGTCACAAGGAAACTGGCCACACCACAAGGGAACCGGTACTGCACTCTAGGTGTGTGTAGGCCCCACGAAACAGAGGAAACATGGCCTACCACTTTGAGGGTGGGGCCTACGTGCACCTGAAGGCCTGTGCATGGCACTTCATGTCCCATGAGGAACATGCCACATGGCCCTTTGTCAAGTTGGACACATTGCCCTCTGTTGAGATGGTGCTACAATTGCACCTGTGCCCTGGGGAGGGGATGGGCTCTCAGACCGCATGGGATGCCTACTCTTCACGCTGGGGTCCAGCAGATTCATTGAATTTTCTATAAATCCCATTGATTTGGAGGAGAGGGTGGCCCTTAACTGGGCCCTTCCCCTGGTTCCCATCTCTGACTCCCCTTCTTCCCCCTTCCTGCCAAAGGACCTGTGTGGAAGGTGGCGGGAACATATGTCAGGGGGGATTGGTAGAAAGGGATTGGGCTGGATGGCCTCTTGAAGTTGCTCCTGTTGTTGTTGTTCACACAAACATTCTCCATTCATCTGCCATTAGCCCGCCCAATGCCTGAGATATATATGTGTGTGTATACACACACACACACACACATTCTATACATATACATTCGATATAATATACCAGTTGTCCCCTGCCACATGTTGCTGTGGCCCAGTCTGTGTAAATGTGTTGTGTGTGTGTGTGTGTGTGTTTGTGTGTGTGTGTGTGTAAATATAGTTTTGCACATGCATTGTAATGTGGTTTTTAAGTCTCTTCTGCTGCATTTTCAGTGTTTTTATAAGCGTTGGCCTGATAGGTGTACTGTGTCCAAATTTCATGCCAATTCACCCAGTGGTTTTTGAGTTATGTTAATCCCACAAACAAACATGACATTTTTATTTACAGTATATAGATAAACATTTATTGGGGCTCCGCGAGAAACTTTTGCTTCAACAAGGATTCCACATCTGAAAAAACTTGAGAATCCCTGATCTAAACAACACTCAGGAAAATCAGACTAAAATACCGTACCATTAACTGCTCAATAGAGCAAACTAATTTGCACTTTTAATAAAAAAGAAACCCACATTTACAACTTGAAATCAACCTCTGTCTGCCCTTATCATCCTGTATAACTTAAGGTTATCTTCTCCTCCATTTGCTGCTTTGGGGGGTTATGTACTTTGTTTATGTTGTGCCACTGAAATTATTGCATTCAGCAGATTGTTCAATACCTCGATCATTACAAAAACCCAAGTGAATTGAAGTGAAAAAGGTACTGCCATGAAATATGTATTGCCATTTCTCACCCTAGACATAGTTTTGCAGCACTCATAAAAGAAAGACCCATCTAGCATGCAGCAAAGCAAATAATCTGTATTTCCAGGGATGATGCAGGAAGGTGGGGGTGGAAATCCAATTACGGAATTTTTACACTGTTGAAGCAGTGCACAAGGCATTAAAAATAAAATCAGAATGTACAATCATACAATACCGCATGGATGATGGCTAGATAATTAGTGACACACAAAAAATAATTTGAAATAATCTTAGTTGTGCAAAAATAGGCATAAACCATAAATGGGTGGGTTTGATCCAACAGAAATGACATGTTTTAGAAGTCTTCCTCTTTTTTGGGTGGAGAGAGCAAAGTCTAAGGAAAATAGCATTTTTCTTAGTCTTCTAATGATAGTAGCTTCTTGGCACTAAATGAACTCTTGACCCATCACACCTAGGCAATCATTAAAAATAGATGCATAAATCCATTCCTTTTACTAGCTTTGAAGAGGCGTTCTGTACACTTCAAAGTAGCTAACATATGGAGATAAGAAAGTGGAGCCCAAATAGTAATACGTACCTTTTCTCAGCATCTCAAGATTTCAAGGGATTTCACATTATTCATTATGCTCCTGTGAATCTCAAAACTGAAGTTCCTATGGCAGCTGAAAAACAAGATTTTTAATAAATAGTTACCCCAAACCCTGCCTAAATGAACAAACAAGTTCCCTGTACCAGAGGGTATACCTTTCAGGTTTTGATACATTACAGCCATCCCTTTCCACTCACATTTTTTTAAAGGCTCTTCCTGGCCTAAAATGGATCAGAAGAAGATGACACAGCCTTTAAGTCATGCCTCCTGCTTGTTTCCAATAGGAATAATCAACTATTTCGGGGATGATTTTTTTTTCTGCAAGTGGATGTGTACTGTGTTGAGAGCCATTGAATGGCTGGTGAGCCAAAGGTCTCAGTCTATACTTAAAAAGAGGAAAAGGACGGGAATGAGAGTGTGAGGTTGCATCTACATTGTGAAATTAACAGTTTGACTTCACTTTAACTCAGTGCTATGGATCATGGGAGCTGGAGTTTTACAAGGAATTTTGCTTTCATTGCCAAGAAATGTAGGGTCTCCCCATATCACAACTCCCAGGTTTACATAATATTGAGCCATGGCAGTTCAAGTGATGTCAAACTACATTACTTCTATGGTGCAGCTGCACTCAAAGGCCCCATTTACGCTGACTGCTTAGGCCAGAATTCCTATTTGGGTGGCAATTACCCCATTTGTTTCCCTGTAGCTATACTCTCAAAAGGGACATTTCACAATGAACCTTTTGCCACTTTGATGAAAACAAGTATTATCCTGGAGAATTGTTGTTAATACTATGGAGTTCTTTCCCCTGCTCCCTCTATGGCCCGATAGGGTCCTTTTGGAGCTGACAAAAAGTAGGTTACAGTGAAGAGACAGCAGTAGAGGAATTCAGCTTTCTTAATGGATCTTGTTGTGTTGATGGATAGACAACACTGGGGCTAACCCTTGGTGTGCATGTATGCTGCTTATTGGACATTTGTTTCGTTACTGGCAATGCACTGGATACATCAGGTCTCAAGTTCTCCATTAAATACAATAGTTCTTATCCCTCTGCTATCAATGCCAGCAAAAGGCAATGAAATGCACAAGTAAAGGAAAAGGTTCTCCCTGACATTAAGTCTAGTCATGTCTGACTCTGGGAGTGATGCTCATTTCCATTTCTAAGCCGAGGAACCGGCGTTATTTGTAGACGCCTCCAAGGTCACATGGCCAGCATGACTGCATGGAGCGCCATTACCTTCCCACAGAAGCAGTACGTATTGATGTACTCACATTTGCATGTTTTTGAACTGCTAGGTTGGCAGAAGCTGGGCCTAACAGCAGAAGCTCACCCTGTTCCCTGGATTTGAACCACCAACCTTTTGATCAGCAAGTTCAGCAGCTTAGCGGTTTAACCCACTGCACCACCAGAAGGCCTTATGCATGCACGCACACACACCACACATACTTAAGATCATTCAGGCATAAAATTCATTAGAAATGTTATTTTTAGTGGAATGAGATTTCCACAACCTTTGATTCAGAACCTCCCACTAAAAGCTTCCTTTCCAAAGGATGAATTGATCTAATGTCTGGCTATATTATTTAAACCAGCAATTAGAAAAGGTGTTACCACACTTTTATATTTAGACACCAAATTTCAGCATCTTAAATGGAAAGAACAGCCTTGACGGACAGAAGGAATAATGTCAGAAATGCAATTACCACATATTGTTTTTATCCTCTCTCATTAATTTACCTGATTGGAAAGAAAAACTAATTTATATTTAAATCTGAAATTGGACTAGTGGGCAATTTAATGCCTTCTTCTATGAAGCATATGCAAAGAAAACTGTAGCAGTGACATTTATTTTACATTATATAAAACCATCCGCTTGTCATCAAGCATAGCAACATATAAACATATGTTCATTCCACTTCTCATGATATGAAATGCTACATCATTGCTATGTCCTAAAAATAACTACTTTGATATTTAGATGCCTATAAGACACTTATTTTACAAACCAGATTAAAATAAGCTTCTTTAAAAGTAATCCTCAAATATTCATGAAATAAGCTTTAAATGAAATTGGACCTGTTAAGTGGGAAGTCATCACTCATCATCATGCTAAGATACTGGATGCCAAGACTTCACTATCACTAAAAGAACCACAGTCTCCCAAGACCCAACCTAGCACCTTACTGTCAAATAAATTGCATACTTCTTTATTTTCTGCCAATACTTTTATATTTTGTAAAATACTACTATAAAGTACAGTAGAGTGCCAATACATTTAACCAAATCTTTAAAATAATAATAAAAAACTTTTTTTAATATCCCGCCACCATCTCCCTGAAGTGTCTCAGGGCAGATTACAAAGGCAGTCCAGAGTGCTGCATATAACACAGAATGGTACAGAAGTATAAAACAATAACACATACAATTATAACAACAACCACTACCAAAACACATAATATATTTTATTTTATATTATGCTCAATTTTAAAAGGATGTCACACTGAGGGCTAAGGAGGGGCAGATTGTGACCCCCTAAACTGAGAAGAGGGCGATTCTCTAATTTTATCCATTCTTTTAACCAACTAAGACACAAGATCTTCTCAGTGGTGGCCCCTCGGCTGTGGAACTCACTTTCTTGCGATATTAGATCAGCCCCTCTTTAGCCTTTAGAAGGAGAGTAAAAATCTGGCTCTGGGAGCAGGCTTTCAAAAAAATAGCGCAATGCAATAATTTTAATCTGAAATATGTGCACTTGATTATGGAACAGCCTAGACTTTATATTTGAATGTATTTTAACTATGTTTAATTTGTATTAAATTTAATCCAATTCATTTTTATTTTAATCCAATTTATTTTAAGTTAATGTTTGTATGTCTTAAGATACTGTGTAAGTGCCACATGAAAGCTGCCTTGAGTCCTCCTTGCAGCAGATAAAGGCAGAGTATAAATAAGGTAAATAAATAAATGAAATGAAATAAAGCTTAATATATAAGATTTGGTAAGGCCAGCCCCCCTCTGTGTTTTGAGTCTATTACATTTCTGTATATAATTCTAGCTTCTTCTTTTTAACCTACCCATGAAATTAACTAGGTCCTTCCTCCATTGTTCAATGATCTTTACTCTAATAATGAGTAAAACTTGAAATAGATATAGCTTTTTTGGTTGATATCATTTTAATCACTGCTATCCCCCCTCCCCCATCTAAGTTAGTTGGATTCTTTTTTCCAGCCATTTGAGTCCTCTTTCCAGGCCCTCTTCGAGTATAAGTTGATTTTTGTTAGTTAGTCATATGCCTAAATACTTTACTTTCAACACCACCTTACATGCTGATATTTTTTCAATCTATCAGTATGTTTTGTTGATAAAATTTTAGCTAGAAACATAGATTTCTCTTTGTTGATTTTAAATTCTGAATTGAATCTATACTTATTATCTCCATTAGTATCTGTATTCTCCTAAAATACAGATCATGTCTTATGTATAAGCATTGACTTTAAATTCATACCCTTTTATAATCATTACTTTAATACTATTATCTTCTCTTTTTCTAATGTTTAACATTTTAACAAGGATAAACAACATGGGCAACAGAGGGCACCCTTGTCTGGTACCTTTTTGTATCTCGATAATGTCTGAAAGCTGGTTGTTTAGCCTCAGTCTAGTAATTTGTTGGGAGCAAATAGCCCCCACTGCCCTCAGTCTAGTAATTTGTTGGGAGCAAATAGACCCCACTGCCCTCTTGCATTATGGGCCAGCCCCAAATCTTCCCAATACTTTTTGTTGAAATTCCAAACTTACATTATCAAATGCTTTTTCTGCATCTAAAAATAATAATGTGATATCTGTTTGGGTCTTGCTCTGCAACCTTTATTATATTTAGCACCAACCTTGCATTCTGATTTAGCTGTCTATCATGGATAAATTCTACTTGATCTTTATTTTTTTATGAAGGTATATTTCAATCTATTTGCAAGAATTTCCACAAATACTTTTTAATCGCAATTTAGCAACAATATTGCGCTGGAGTTCTTCAGATGTTCTGTATCCCTTTCTTGTTTGGGAATAAGAACTGAAATAGTATCCACCCATGAATCTGGGATATCCCCTTTCTGTAGACCATGATTCATTACTGCCAACAGTAACAGGGCTTAAAGCAATAGATAAATTCAATAAGCTTATGATATAGCTTATTGAATTTAGCTATTGCTTTAGTGAGCTCATCTGTTGTAATCAGTCTATCCAGATCTTTTCTCATTTCCTCAGTAGTAATTCCTTCAAAATCAACAGATTAGAAAGTTTACATCAGTTCCTTGATATGTTTTTTTTGTAGTTGCTTTCTTTGCTATGGTTTAGGGTTAGAAAGCCAGCATTTTCTCACAATGAAGGATACCCAATTTAGGTTGGAATGCTGGCTTGTCAAGGGCTCTTCAAAGAAGAAACTAGACATTGTAGCAGACTCAGGCCTACAACTGAAAATGGCAGGACCTTATTCTTTTGCCCTATAATAACTGTGAAACACAACATAGGATATGTCATTATATGGAAGGTTTCTGTGCACGCATTACATCAGTTGCTACCTCTCATGTAGAAAAGATACCACCTGGTACAATGTGAAAACATTTGCTGTACCAGACATTACTTTTCTCAGGCCCCATCTACATATCATATAATGCAATTTCAGATGCCAACGAAATGCAATACATTTTCCAAAATTGCAAGGATTAGAAAAACACAGTCCATTGATGCTCCATTTTCTGATGCTTCTGCTTCCACAAACTGCTGTTATGCACATGCTGCCAGATCCTCACTCAGTAAACAGCTGTAGTTTGCCACACAAATGATTCCTTAGCTCGAAAGAATTGTCTGTTGTTGCATCACAAGTCTTGAGGATGACTGCTGTCTTAGTGGTTTGTAGTTCATTGAGGTCCACAAACAATAGCCTTGGGGAAATCTCAGAACCAAGTTTTGGAAAGAACTATTTTTCTGTACAGTTGTCCCTAACACAGAAAATTGTATAATTGAGAACTTACTCTGTAGAAAAAATATACACATAGTTTGGGGGGTTTTTTAAATAGAAAAATCAGGAAACAGCATACAGATATGCATGCACACACACAGAAAAACATTTATGTTTTTTGTCCTGTATATGAAATTCTGCTTTCTGAGCAAAACACAAACCACTTCTGAATTTTACACAGAATAAATCCCAAATTGTGAATAATCTTTGAAAGCTGTATGATTTATCTCAGTTAGAAGGAAATTGCTGAAAATATGGATTGATTCTTTTGAGAACTTATTCATGAATAATTAGGTCCCTACTGCTATGTGGTCCTCTGCCAGATCCCACATAATTAAATTGACCTTCTGTCCTAATGAGGTTTTCCACTTCTTGATTAGATTCAAATCTCACTTCTATGCTTATTCTTTAATCCAGGGGATTCTCAAACCTACCAGTAGTAGCATCAGAAACCCCACGGGCCATCCAGTACAACCCCTTTCTGCCATGCAGAAAAGAGGCTCTGGAAGCAAGGAAGGCACAGGGGAAAGGGTCTGCATGGCAAGAAAAGGAAGGAAGGAAGGAAGGAAGATGAAGGGGAAGGGAAGAGAAGAGAAGAGAGGAGAAGAGAAAAGAAGGAAGTCCTTTATGACTGGGGTCACCAGCCTCAGCATGTTCAGCCCTTGATGGTGGCAGTGGCAGGGTCCAAGCATTGCTCCTTTGAGTTGTTGGTGGGCAAAACCCTGCTCTCTTTGGAAAATGCCCTGTGGCCAGCCCTGGGCTACCCCTCATGGCACTTGGAAGCTGTCTTCTCCGCTGGCACTGCCTCCACAACTCTGGCCCACACTCTATAGTGCTGCTGCCGCAGCCACCACCAAGCTGTTCTTTGCTGAGAGCCCCAACAGTGCTGTTTTCCCCATCCTCCTGGGACCACCCCATGCTCCCATTCTACCACTGCTGCCCATGGGGCTCCCATCTTTTTCGCTGCCCCACTTTTGGTGGTGGTGCTTTTAGCAGTGCATGCTTCTGGTGGCTGCACTTCTGATGGGGGAGCAAACAGCTGATCCGTGCCTCCTTCCTTCCTGCTATGTACTTGGAGGAGAGAGGAGAAAGGGGTGGAGGGGAGGAGAAAGGAGGCACAGAGCCTCTGATTGTGTTTTGTGGAACTCTAAGGACTCCACAGAGCCCTCTTTGAAAACTGCTGCTTTAATTAAAGCTAGTACCAGAAGTAATGTTAAATTTGCAATCTGCATAGATATTTTTAAACTTGGGAGAGGGCAACAGTCATTTTTTGATTTGAATACAACAAATTTATTTCTAGATATTCCACACAAATTCCACCATCTATGTTGTGATTCAAGCAGACAGCTAATTCTCTGGTTATCTTCCTCGCAACTGTCCACATTGCTTCACATTGTGCTGTGCTGGGATTTTATGAATGGTTTAGCAATCCAAAGGCCTATGTGCTCATATCATAAATATTACATGCATAGCCATTTATACACAGGGTTTTAAAAAGCCACTGTTATCTATCTAAAGCCATTAATCTCTTTCACCTGCTCAAACATCTTGTAGATACAGATCAACGAACCAATGCCCATTTTTTAAAAAAGTCTGGAAAAGGGCAGATTTTCAAAGTCAAGCTATTTAACTATAGTCACACACACTAATAAATTATAATATTTACCTGTTTAAACACACCCATACTAGTAGAAAAATTTGAACATGTTCTTAAGTTAAAAACATAACAAGAACAAACAACCTTCCATATGCCCTCTGCAAATATAATTTTCAGAAAACTTGAAAAAATGAAAATGTATCTAAAGGGTTTTTTAAATTCGATCTTATATTGTTTACAAAATAAATTCAGCATCATTCTAAGTGGTCATATGATTTGCTTTACATACAAAGGTTGACCAAGTTGTAGCAGGCTATTGGAAAAACAGCTGATTTCTTATATTTTTCCAAAACAGAGGGGGAGACAACTACCTAGCTTTGTTCCTCTTTCCTGATAACTTTGGAGAATGGTCCCAGGTATAAATGGAATTTTCAATCATTTGATTTTAATATGTAGAACATGTCCAGAGAAGCAAGAGCATGACTAGAGAAGAGCAACCAAATTATTCAAAGTCTGGAGACTGGGGGTGGTTCTACACTGTAATGCAGTTTGAAGCCAGCTTGAGGGCAGAGTGTCCACAAAATGTACACTCCCAATGGGCACTATAACGAGCATCAATAGTGATACAGCGCTTTTTAAAAGCTCCAGGAACGTATTCTGTCAGAAAATTAAAAGACTAAGAATTGTCATGATGGCTACTTAAAATATCTGAAGGGAACGATCTCACAGTGCTATAGGATGGTTGACATTCCGACTTTGGAGGTCTTCGAACAGAGGTTGGGTGGCCATTAGCACTGTGTACTGTTCTGTTTTTCAAAGCTGGCTCTGACTGATTTGGCATTTTTGGGTGCTGAATCACCCATAATGACATGGGCAGCACAGCTATATATATGCCGCAACAAAACACAAGGTGGCCAAAAAGAGCTGTTTTGGGGTTCTTTCGGATACACGTGGAGCATGAAGAGACAGCTCTGTGATCCCTGCTGCTTGAGCCAATCAGAAGAAGAAAGCCACTCACATGTCTTTTAGCCAAGCTGGTCTATAAATACTGGGGTGAGCGCCACCATTTTTCTATGGCGTATTGGGTGTTGAGAGAGATCATGTGCTAACTAGCTCTGTTCATAGTACTTCTCAGTGCTGTTGCTGCTCTGGATTGCTTTTTGCCTGAATTATTTTCCTTTAGCAATTTAATTGACATTTCTTGGTTTAATCTTTCAGTACTATTTAGAGAAGAATATTTTGCTAGGGAAGTGAGGGTGGGCAGGCTCTGAAAGGGAATTTTTGGGAGGTGTTTGTCAATGCTCTTGAGATCCTGTAAGTTGTCTGTTGTTCACCTCTTTGACTCTTATATTTTTCTTGTGGTTTCTGTATGTGTGTGTGTGTGTGTGTGTTCTCCTTCTGTCACTGAAAAGCCTGAGCCTATTCCTATAGAGAGAGGGGGGGAGAGGGAGAGATGGTGTGGTTGTGGGTGCTGCTGGGTGAAGTGACCAGGGGAGTGAAAGCCAGAGGGAGAGGTACCAATGAATCTCACTCAGATCCTCCCATGGGATACCTTTTGAGGGTCTTTAAAAGGGGGTTATTTCTAAAAAGTTCACAAATTTTCTAAAAACCAGCGGATGACCCCAACATTTTGAAACTTGATAAGCTTACAGTGATAAATGTGTCCTCCAAGTGCAGCCATTTTTGTCCTGACAGCCCTAAGAATGATAGAAAGGAGAGCCCAGGAAGCTCCCCATTGACACCAATGGGCTGGATCTTCCCAGAGTGAAAATTCCCAAAGAAATTGAATGGGGGCACCCGAAAACCAGACTGTGAAAATGGAATGGGATTTACCCGAAATGCACACCCCTAGTGGGTGTCTTCTATGAGTCCCTTAGTTGTGCATTTTCTAATGGCAGGGCTTGTACTAGATAAATTTATGTTCCTCTCCAACTCCGTGATTCCATGATTCTTTTTATCCCCTGGCTTGAACAGTAATCCCCACCCAACTTAGTTTAACATCTATCTCAGCTTTAAAAATTAGCTCAATGCTTGCGTGATATTTGCATACACAGGGAGACCAACTAAATTTATTGTGCTGATGTGGATTTTAGACTTATTCTTCTGAAATCTTTCTTTTGGCCAATGCGGTTACCTTGATTTGTGTATGCAAGTAGGTGGGTGACTGGCTTGAAGTTCAAGGACATTGACCTGATCTTTTTTCCCAGCATCTAATATTAATTACAGTACTGCTAGATCTTGAGCTCACTCAGGCTTCTCCCTAGCCCAAAGGTGGGACATCTGTTCCAATGCAGGCCACTCAAATGTGAATAACACTCTCAGATGTCTGGCTACAAGGATTTCAAGACTGGTTTTTTTTTTAACTGAATGGGATTGGTGGGATGGGGACGAATTGTCCAATCTTACATGGATATTGGGATCCATGCATGAGAAGAAACATTGTTTCAAAAAACACTCACTGAAAAGATGGATTTTTAAAAAAAAATTACGGAGCTGTGCGAACATTAATAAGGATTGGTCTAGCATTTTGAAGAGAAAGGGACATGTGAAAGGGAGCAACCCTGTGAAGACATTCTTAAGGCTTTTATTGACAGAGAACATTTTTAGCAAACAGTAAACCAGCATGGTGCAGTGATTTGAGCATTGGGCTATAATTGTGAAGACCATACAATTCCCCCACTTGGTCATGGGAACCCATTGGGTGAGGGAGTTGCACACTTTGAGTCACCCAACTTACCAACTGAAATAAAATAAAGAGAATGGGCTACTTCCAAGTGACTGCTGATAATACAACAATGTTTCTTGAAGCCTTAAGAGTCTCTTCAGTCTGGCCCGCAAATGTACAAAAAGTGCCTCCCATCTTTGGAGTCCAAAAATAGGACTATTAAAAGGAGGAGGCACCTTCTGACTTGCTTTAAAATGTATTTATTCATTTATTTATTTATTTACAATATTTCTACCCTGCCCTTCTCACACACACATACACGGGGGAGGGGGGGCTCAGAGCAGCTTACAAGGCAACAATTCGATGCCACAGTGTGCAATATAAAACCATAAAAGATACAGCATTAAATAATAACAGTTAAAAACAAACATCCAATCAACACTCAGTTAAGTTAAAAACAATGTTCCGTCCACAAACCTAGGTTAAAAACAGTAAGCCATATTCTCATCTGTCAACTTGCCAATCCTATTCCAGTCCAAAGTGCTGCATTCTGCTATTGTCAAAAACCTGGTCCCATATCCAAGATTTTACTTATTTCCTGAATGCTTGGAAGCGCATTCCACAGGCGGGGAGCCACATCCGGGAAGGCCCTGTCCCTCATACTCACCAGCCACATTTGAGACGCTGGTGGGAGCGAGAGCAGGGCCTCCCCAGATGATCTTAAAATGCGAGGTGGGATGTAGAAACAGATGCGTTCGGACAAGTAAGCTGGGCCAGAACTGTATAGAGCTTTATAGGTCAAAACCAGCACTTTGAATTGAGCTCGGAAGTGGACAGGCAGCCAGTGAAGCTGACAAAACAGGGGGTGGTAAGCTCCCTGTATGTAGCTCCTGTTAGTAATCTGGCTGCCGCCCGTTGGACTCATTGTAATTTCTGAACTGTCTTCAAAAGCAGCCCCACATAGAGTGCATTGCAGTAATGTATTCGGGATGTGACCAGAGCGTGGATGACCGTAGCCAGATCAGACTTCTCAAGGTACGGGCGCAGCTGGCGCATGAGTCTTACCTGTGCAAAAGCTCCCCTGGCCACCATCAAACCCTGGGGTTCCAGGCTCAGCGCTGAATCCAGGATTACTCCCAAGCTGCGAACCTGCGTCTTCAGGGGGAGTGTAACCCCCATCCAACACAGGCTGTAACCCTATACCCTGTTCGGCCTTACGACTGACCAGGAGGGCCTCTGTCTTGTCAGGATTAAGTTTCAATTTGCTATCTCTCATCCAGTCCGACATAGCAGCCAAGCACCAGTTCAAAGTCTGGACAGCCTCCTTAGTAACAGCTGGGAAGGAGTGATAGATTTGGACGTCATCTGCGTGCAGATAACACCTTACATGTAGGTGGCAAGAGGACTCACATGAAATACCTAGGTATTATAGCAATTTGGGCTATGACCCAAATTTGTATGTAGCAGATAGGACAGAATGACATATAAGTCTATTTGATTAAAAAATTAAGTTAGTAAAAACCAATATGCATTCGTTTCACTTAACTGCTGCAATCTGACATTCTGCTATACCATATGTTCTCTTTCTGTTGTTATTCTGGTTTATCTGAAGGCAAAGATGAAGAGGGAGAAGAGGAGGAAGCAGACTTTGGACACTACATATTCATTTCTCCTAGCAATTATGAATATCATAGTTGCCTTGTTAAGAGTTCGTGGGCATCTTCTGTTCTTTCACCCTGAAGGTAGGCTAAGAAAGCATACTGCTTTTAGTATTGTATACTTCTAGCAAACAAATTAAACAGATTGCTTGATCTTTCTGCAAACTTTCAGCTCCTTCTGGTAACAATCCCAATTGTTTCTTTTTATTCAAATTCCTTCACATGTTCTATAATTGCACAAAAAGAGCAGGACTTTTTTTACTGTCCATCCAGACAGTATCTTGCTACTCTTTAATGTCTACTGACAAAGCCAGCTGATGTTGTTTTCTTGCCTGATGAGAAGAACAAGATGACCCACCTACTAAAGAGTGGTAGCTGACTCTTGCTTGACCACTTCTGGTTGGGACAATGTCCAATTAGGGTTTTCTATAAATAAAACAAAACAATTAGTTCATTTCATGAATTTCATGATGAATGGTCAATAACAAGAAGCAATGCTGAAAATATTTTCTGGATGAAACTTTTAACTTATATTTGCAATTTTCTGGAAGTTCATAAAAGTTATATTACAGTTGCTATGATGAGAGGACAATGTAATGTGCCTAATTATTAATTTTAATTGGATATAAAAAAAACTAATATATGTAAACTCATCGAATTAATCCAGGCTGAGCTGCCTGGGAGCATTAGCCTGGGAATGGCTTATGGCTGATGATGAAACAACACTGAGTTCTCTGCTTAAGTGAACAGTGGATCAGGCTAGATTCAGACTAGACCAGCTGTCCATGCCTCCAAAACTCCAGGATCTTATTTGCCCTTAAGATGAATTAATGTCTAGATGCAAGAAATCCAGCTATGTGGATTCCTTGCAACAGCTGAGAGGAGAGTCCACATCACTGGCCTATAAACATGGCTCCAGAAGTCCTTGTCTAACACTCAAGTTCTGGAGACTTCTGAAGATCAGAGTTCAAATCTCTGCTCAACCATGGAACCCCATGGGTTGAATGGGTTTCACAATCTCAGTCTGAGATGAAGGCAGTGGCAAACTTCTTCTATGACAGAATTACCATAAATGGGAATTAAATTTAAGGCAAAAAGCATCAACAGCAACATTTCTACTGGGTATTGTGTAATGATCAATGGAAGCTACAGTTTTTGAAGGAAACATTCATATCAGGATATTCTACAGTGAATGATGTTCTTTTTATTTAAAAAAATGGGGATGCATATAAAGTTGAAAAATGGACTGAAATCAAAATCAATATTGGTTCTTTGTTTTCAGCCCACTTACTCATGCCACACATTTGACATGTGCTATTAAAGTCTGGAGAACCATACAATAATTTGGACTGATTCAGAATTGAAAAGTAATATTTCTAGAATGTAATCAAGTGAAGATTTCTTTTTTATTAGACATTAAAATGAACTCAGGCATAATCAAATACTTACGAAGTCAGTCAATTCCTGGTCCTGCTGAGTTTGTGCTCCCTAATAATCTGCTCATGAATGGGAAACTTGATTTAGATACATGTGTATCTGCCAAACAGGCAACATAAAAGAAACATTCAGTGGGAATTCTTAATTTGTCATAATGACAACTGATCTAACAATGTAGTGCTATATATACACACATTCAGAAGCAAAGGACATTGAACTCTAATAAATTTGATCCTTAGCAGGTATGAGATTGCATTCAGAGCTACTGCCACAGCTAAAAATGAATTCATCAACATTAATTTGTTATCTACAACTCATTACAATCTCTTGCAACAGCTTACTAATTAATTGTTTTATTTTTTAAAAATTAATTACAGCAGCAATTTGTTACTTTCACTCATTTGTGTGGGGGTTATTCTTAGGTACCATATATACTCGAGTATAAGCCAACCCAAATATAAACTTAACCTTACCATAAAAAACTGGGGAAACTTACTGACTCAAGTGTAAGTCGAGGGTGGGAAATGCAGCAGTTACGGGTAAATTTCAAAAATAAAAAATAGATACCAATAAAATTACATTAATTGAGGCATCAATAGGTTAAATGTTTTTGAATATTTACCGTATTTCAAAGAAAAACAGTAAACTAGCTCTGTAAGTAGAAAAGTAGGGTCAACAAAAACAATATGGTATCAACAATAACTTAATACTAATACTAATAATAATAATAATCTTCATTTGTATCTCGCTTTACCCCATGGGGACTCAGACTGGCTTCCAACATAGTAACAGGCAAACATTCTTCTTCTTGGCTATTCTTAGTGAACGAAGATTCAGGAAGGACTCATCCCACGCTTTCTACAAGCGCGTTGATGATTCGGAGGTTGGATGTGTCCTTCGAGCCCATGCAGTGGACCTTTCTAGTGAAGCACAGTATGCTTATATAAACCATGCAGAGCTAGATAAAGATCTACAATTATATAAGCTAATTTCACATATCCATTTCCCCTGAAAATGAGGGTTATTCTTAGGTCTTGGTTATTTGGGACCAGTTTGAATTGTTTTAATGATTTTTTTAAAGAAATAAAAGTAATGTGTTACAAGATCATTCTATATTAAGATATCAAATTAATCTTATCATATTCATTAATATGAATTGAAGAATAGTTTTCCAAAGTACTATTGGTATTGAATGATTAACTGTAGAAACTAATGTTTCCAAGTTTAGAGTTAAATGCAGTAATTTCCAGCAGAACTGCATATCCCTTTTTCATTCATCTGAGCACCCTTTTTAGCATTGATACAACAACCAAAATCCAATTGCTAATCCCATCTGCAGTAGACCTACTGAAGCAATGAAACCTTACAAGTCAATAGTCATCTAAGTTCCATTCATTCAACTCTGATGCAGTGGGTGAAAATAGAAGCAATTCTGTTTGTGGAGTAACTCCCTAATCTATTACTATATGAAAACAAAAAAGAAATGCTATAGCATAGAACCACAGAATTGCAGGCTTAGAAGAGACCACAAGGGCCATCCAGTTCAACCCATTTCTGCCATGCAGGAATATGCAATCTAAGCACTCCTGACCAAAGGCCATAAACCTTATCTTTAAATCCTCAAAACAACGAGACTCCATCACACCTCGAGCAGTGTATTCCTCTGTTAAACATCTCTTACCAGCAGAAAGTTTTCTTGATGTTGAACATTTTTCCTATTGTTTGAAGCCATGGCAATAAGTCTTAGGGTGCTTCTACACTGGCAAATTAACGTAGTTTGACACCACTTTAATTGCAATGGCTCAATGCTATGGAATCATGGGAGCTGTAATTTTCCAAAGTCTTCTGTTTTCTCTGCTGATTTCTGTACACTCTCTGGCACACATAAGTCCTTTCCTAAGAGCTTGAAGACCTGGTGTTTTCAACAAGCCTTTGAGAATGACCAGTTCTAGCCCAGCCCCAAACATTGTTGAATACGGCCTTATACTTCCTATTACGTCGGTCATCCATCTAATAGGCCCTAGAAATGAGCAGCCACAGACCTGTACCTGCTATTGCTGTTAGCCTGTTATAGCACTGTACTTAATTCCCGGACCCCTCATATTTTGAGTTTGCACTAGACTTGGCACGGCCTTTTAATTGCTCTGAATGGGCAGGATTATTTTTAATATATATGTGTTATTGTGATAATTTTATGTTTTGTTTATTTTATGTTATGCTGTTTACTCTGTATGTTTTGGTGATGTTACTTAGAAACCACCCTGAATTCCCCTCGGGGAGATAGAGCAGTATATAAATAAAGTTTTGTTGTTGTTATTATTATTATTGGTGGTGGTGCATACCAGGGGTGGGGTGGGGATAATTTTCAATGTCCTGGTGGAGCATCATGTTAAAAGTACTTATTTATTGTACCTTTAATTTCATCCCTTGTTGCTACCAAGATTATCTTTAAATCATTAACAAGCAAGGTACTAGAGACATATGGGTAGTATGGCTGGGAAGAAAAAGTAAATTGACATTTCAAAATGTGTGAACTGACCCATTAATTGAAGGAGAAATAGTTTTGTGAAATGGCTCTTTTCCCAATCTTGTTTCTCTGAAACATATTACTAATTCTTCAGCACATTTATTGGAGAGTTAAGTACCATTCAGCTCAGTGAGTAGACATGGAAAGGATTATTACACTGTTAATCTATTATTACCTCAAACATCTAACCCCTGCCACATCTCCAAATGGTAGAGAACACTTTTTTAAAAAAAATCTTGAGTCTGTCTTCAAAGTCAGTCAGTGTTATGAGGACTATGATCTCTTTTAGTCAAATGCAGCAAAGGGTTGGTTAGCTGACTGAGAGCATACCCAGCCTGCTTGGGGGGGGGGGGGAATCCTAGATTTTTGTGCTTGTCCTTTCCAATTATACTTTGGAGATCCATAAAATATTTTGTTCATCCTGGGATATTTCCTCTCAGCTCCTAGTATGATCAGTACCCATTCTGCAGGTTAAGTCAGCATTTTTCAGAACAAAATAGATCAGTACAATTTGCTGTTTACTGTCCTGGAGCTTTCGGCTCAATGGAAAAGTTCCTCCTGTGAGGTTTTCAGCAATGTTGCAATGAGAATGTGCCTTTTTCAGAGGAAGAGAGGAATGTAGGAAGGAAGATGTCAAGGAAAACACACATCTCAGAGGAAGGGTGGTGTGGAATGAAAAATCAGTTAACTAAGGTCCTGGGAAATATTGGTTTTTTGAAACAGAAAATCTGAGATATTTCACAAAACATTTAGATGTGGGAACAATTATATGCAGGTGCAATTGAAATAAAATATCTTGCACAAATCCTGGGGAGGAAAGAAATGTTTATCTCTCCCCATACACACCTCTATGAAACATCATCATACCATTTTAGGTGAACTCTTTTGAAACAAAAAAGCAAAGAAAAAGAAGTGAAAACTATTTGGAAACAATGAGGAATGTGACAGATTAAATTAATGTAACAAATTACATATCAGATTATTTTGAATCAACAATTTCCCAAACTCTGCCAAATGTAGATGAAAGAAGTGTTTAATTTAAAATGGATAAAATGGGTAAGAAAATCAAGAAATAGTTTTTTTCTAAGATCTACAGAGATACTTGCAGGAATGCCTCAGCGGGGGAGAGTCCAAAAGTGGCAGACTAAAACCCGGAACCTCAACTCATGGCTGATACCAGATGAGACACTCCCCTTGGGCATGCAGAAGACTGGGCGACTTGGAAGGCGCTGAACAGACAGTCTGTTCAGCGCCTTCCAAGTCGCCCAGTCTTCTGCATGCCCAAGGGGGAGTGTCTCATCTGGTATCAGCCATGAGTTGAGGTTCCGGGTTGAGGTTCCCTCTGGCACCACGAGATGCAGAGCCAACCTTAAGAAATGGGGCCACAAAGTGGAGTCCCACAAAGAGCAAACCACAGACCACCTATTACAATGCAGTCTGAGCCTTGCCACATGCACAATGGAGGATTTTCTTATAGCAACACCAGAGGCACTCCAAGTGGCTAGCTACTGGTCAAAGAACATTTAGTATAATGCCAAGTTTTTAAAACTTTGTTTGTGCTTCCAAATAGTTTACAACAGTACCCTCAGTTCACTTCTGATAATAATGCCAGAATGATAGTCTTATGGACTGGTCTGATACATGGCTAAGCTTGTGGATACCGGTATACAGCTGCTCTTCAGATCCTTCCAGTCACTTTGCTGTTATTGAAATAGCCATATTAAAACTTGATGTCAGAGTTTAGTGTATGGGAGGATAGACAACAAAGAAATGCTGAAATGAGAAGATAGAACAGAAAAAAATAGCAATCATGTTCAGATCGAGCCTACTCAGTCCCACCCACTGCCTAATTGCAGGCGCTGAGTCAACAAATTGTATTTTGAAACATTAGACCATGAAGTGTTGAGCTTAAAGCATTTATAGTATTGTTATGTCTCTGGGTGAATCCTTCGGGTTGATCTTTCTCATTTTTAAAACAATGACAACAGTCTGTGGTAAATTTGTGGTAAATTATTTTCTGGTATTCAATTAACTCTCTTGATAGACCTACCCAAACTCAAGAGTTTTTGCAGCTCATTAAAACAGCAAAATTCTTGCTTCTCTAATGTTGATCTTTGGTATCCCATCAGTTCAAACAAGCTTTCAACCTCACTGGCCCTTGAAGATAGATATTAAGCTTAGTATCCTAACTGCTGCCCCTAGATGCTTGTTTTATTAGATGCTTGTTTTATTAGATGCTTGTTTTTATGTGTAGTGGTGTATTTTATACTTTATGCTTTTAGTTGCTGTATTAAATCGATTGTGATATTTTATCTGAATTATGTAAACCGCCCCGAGCCTGCTGGAAGGAGCGGTATACAAGAATGAATAATAAATAAATAAAATAAAATAAACTAGTTCTGCAGTTGCTCTTGGCTTTGTAATCCATACTCATAAGCAGTGGTTCACAACATGTAACCTTCTCTATGATGCCACAAACAGCTGAGAAGTCTCTGAGTTAGTTCAAAAATGAGCTCATGACTTGGTCATGTTTCATGGTTCATGGATGACTTACTATATTGTAACATTTATCCAGAAACAAATTAAACTGCCATCCAAATGGTACCTCCATGTAGGGAGAAATTTTGATTACTTTCTTTGGCCCCTGGAATAAAATATACGTAATGAATGAAACAATTATTTTACTACCCCATTCTTCAGAGAATAGAGAGATGTTTCTTTTCTGATGTCTATATTTTGAAGTTAATTACTGAAATGTTTCGCCATCTTATTTTCCAGGGATTGTGATCTGCATCAATTATAGTGAGTTTGTAATCTAATTAGAACATTTTAAAATCTTCATTTAAAATAAAAAAGATGCAGTTTTACTGGACTGGCTGACATTTGTACAGGAATTTTTTTTCCTTTTATTCTTCTTTTTTGTATTTTTAACAGTAATTTTCTACCCTTTCCTCAGTCTTGTTTGTTTTGTTTTCTTTTAAAATTATATTCCTGAGGACATACTTGATTCAAATTGTGTCTTATGTTAGATGGCACACTTTTACAGGGAAGCCTATCACTTGCAACTTCTGACCTGTCTACTATCCAGCAACACTGCATTGCAATTGGCTGGTGTTCTGGCTCCTCCCTGAGATCTCCTTCAAACCCCAGACAAGGAGAAGCCTGTCCATGCCACCCAAATGATTCTTGTTACAACTGTGTTCTGTTGCTATGTGATCTGGCATCCCTTAATAAGTTGTGGAAAGCAGTTGCACTGTGCTCTCATAAAAACATCTGATGCCCCACTAAGCAAATCTTTTCTCCATTCACTCCCAGTCTTACAGCATGTGGACTGAGTTCCACCACCAGATCTCATAACCAAAATGGCCTTCAGAATATCTGAAAAACTACCTCCACCATGCCTCCCTCTGTGGCTACCACCTCCACTCACATAAAGTATCACAAAGGGCTAAAATCTGTGGGACATGCCAGTTTAGCCCAGGTCACCCATGGAATGCGCCAACCTCCATCTAACAATGCTGGTGGTGCTCCATGGGTGAAGTAGGGCAGTGATGGCACATGCCACCACAGCAACACAGGAGGCTTCCTGTGTTGCCATAGGGAGAAGCCACATGAGCAACACTCCCCCCCCCCATGAGAATGCCCTTTACTGAAGCTGGGTGATGTGGGGCATGGGGCACCAGGTTCCCTACACCCCCCAACGACATGGAGCGACTCCAGCGGCCATGTGACATGGTCGATGTTTCAGAAGAGTTTCCACTCCGCTGATGTTAAACAAGATCCTAACCAAAGTATGGATGGGTTGAAAGTTAGAATCTGGAACAATCTCACTACATTTAATAACATGACCCACAACACTTACTGTAGTCTGGCAAAACAAGAGCAGAGCAACATAGCAACAAGTAAATATTATAAGATATAAGGGAATTCTTTAGTGCCTTTGAGACACATTGAGAAAAAACATAAATTTTCACATATTATAATCCACTTCATCAGTTGCAGAGGAAAAAAACCCCCCAGAATCTAGCTGTATCTTTGAAGACAGCTAATGATGTTGTAACTAATGTTGTTTTAATCTGTGCTATGTGTATTTTTTATCTTTTTTATTATACTGTATTTTATTACGGCATCGAATTGTTGCCATGTCAGCCGCTCTGAGCCCCAATGCAGGGGTGAGAAGAGCGGGGTAAAAATGACATAAATAAATAAAAAAACTTGTAAACAAGTTACATTCTCTGTGTACCAAGTAACTTCTAGTAGCAAATGTGCATTTTGAAAAGATTGTTTATATTTTTGCCATTTTCTTTCTGTGATAAGCTTATCCAGAAAAAAGAATTTAGAAATAATTAAGAAGCAATTAATAATGAAATAAGCAACTGGGAAAACTGAAGAATATTAAGTAGTATATACCACTAATTATTCTTTTTAAAGATTCTTTTATTGCTCAAGAAAAGCATGTATTCTTAGCCATCTTAAAGCTCTTCTGAGCATCTACACTGAAGATCTTAAGAGGGCTTTGTCAACATGGTCAGCTGAACACACATTGAAAACTTGATAACCCTCTGTATTATTAAGGCTCCTGCTGGCAGGACCTTTGTAGATATATTTAGTTGAACAAAATACTGTGAACTCAACAGGCTCAGCCTGACAGCCGGGTGGCAGTTTCCCACCTAAGTTCTCATTCATGAGGCCTTCAAAACTGAGTGGAAGGTTTTGAAAGCCTAATAAATGGGGCCAGTTGGGAAGCTGTGCCCCATCGTCAGGCTGAGTGTGGCAATTTGTCAGCCTGATGGAGAGGTGCTAGTGAATTTATGTGCACGTTTCCAATGCACCATGGAAACTAATGCACACCTCATTTTTGGCTATGTAATTTATTTATTTATTTTAAAAAAGAGGTGAGCATTAGATGTGAATAAATATGGTAGTTTGATTTCTAGTATGACATATGCATTGAATAAATTAGCCCTTCTCTTTCTAATATGTTTTTATCCTATTTCAATTATGTTATTGTTATTAATCTGGAATTATTTTTAAAGTGTTTATATTGTATGCCCCCTGAAATCTTATGACAGAAGGGAAGATGGAAATGTTTTAGAAAGAAATAATAATCAACATAATGAGTGACTTGTTAGAATTCTACATCTTGTGCTACTTCCTCCGTCTACACATTTGTTTTCACTTTCATGCCAATTCATCCATTGCTAGAGAAAGAAAATTCCACTCCTTTCCAATAACCACTAGGCAAGACGAGTCAGCTTCCTTGGGCTGTAAAATTGGGACATCATGAAAAAGCAGAAGACTGTTATTTACTATATCTTATAATGTCAGGGAAACAGAAAGTTGTTTTGTGGGGATATGCTACCTAAAGCCAAACAAACAGGCTGACTGTAAGTAGCATGCAGCTTGATTTGCAGGCAGGATGGCAAAATATTTTGCCGCAATGCTTTACCAGCACTCCATTCATGACATAGCAGGCACTTTGAAAAGCACTGATTCTTAGTTGTCTATAAGCCTGAGAAAACATCCAACATCATTTGCATCTGCTCTACTGGAGTCTACACATCACCTAGCCTCCATGAATTGTAGAAAACTGTGTTAATTGCACTTAAATGCAAGTTAAAGCAATTTCACACACTATTGGCTCTTTACAGCAAACCCTAATCCAGTGTGCATTAATGTCAGGACTATCAGAATTGCAGAGATAGTGCTTAAAAAATCTGCAAAAAGTGAACTTTTCCCATTGATCTTTTTAATTTTTTTAAAACTAGGCCAACTAGGTTTGAGGTGCAAACTTCTTTTATTTCTAATTGTCTCTTTACAACCTATTTCACAAATCTTGTTTTTCAATACAATGTTTTTCCACTTTTGGGGATAATGTTAGAGGCTTGAAACATGATGTGAAATAATACAGATAAATACTACAGACAGTACATGTTTTCTATATAAAAGGATCTCATATTCAGTCTCTAGCATTCTCCAGTAGGACTAAGACTCCTGTCTAAAATATCTTCTGCTGGAATGCTGGGAGGGTTCAGAAGTGGGAACACCTTTCCCCTCAGAACAGCTATGTTAAAGGCAGTCCATATTATTTATAGGTCCAAAAGTTTTGTGCCCCTGCAATAAGATATGACAGAGATCATAGAATCACAGAGGGTGATGGGACCTCTATGGATATCTGCTAGATATCAGGAAGCAGAAATATCCCTGCGTGATGTCTATCTAATCTAATATAGGAGTTTCTACCACCTTCTGAGGTAGTCCATTCCAATATTGAGCAGCTTTCATAATCAAGAAGCTCTTCCTAAAATTCAGTTAGAATTTCTTTAGTGGTAACTTAAATAAATCAATTTGGATCCTAACTTCTGGAGCTGCAGGAAAAAATGTTCTACTTCATCACACTAGAGAATGGATCCACTTTAAATCTGGTTTCTGCCTCCTGCAGAATTCTGGGGTTTGTAGTTTAGTGAGGATGTTAAAGGCTCCTTCCTAAACTACAAACTTCAGAATTCTGTAGGAGGCAGAAACTGGATTTAAAGTGGATTCTTTCTCTGTTGTGATGAGGTGGGTGTCCCATCTTTCACATGACCGACAATCATATGTTTTTAAAAATGCTCTCAGTTCTCTTCTCACTTTTCTCCTGTAGAGGCTAAATATACCCAGATCTCTGAATCATTCTTCACAAAGTTTTGTTCCTGAACTTCCAGTATGACCTTTTGGTGAACTTCTGGTGGAAGTTCACCATAGAGTTACACTAGAGGACCTTATTTTTCCTAGAGAAAGCATTAAAATCAAATCTGTGAATAATCAAATCCACACATGTCAAAACTGCAAATGCAGAGGGATTACTCTCATCTATTACTCCCCTTGATGAGAATGCCATACTTCTGTCAATGGTGGACTGAATACTGTAGTATTGTTTTCCTCCTCTTCCTCTCTTGCCACTGCATTACACTATTCATTTATTAGACTCCATGATCCTCTGTCAAGTAGTCTTATATTTGATTTTTCCTGCCTTAATGGGATAATGTACACATATCCCCATTGAAATTCATTTTGTTAGCATTTGCCCTCTTAGTATTTGTCTATTAGTGTCCTATTGAATCCTGATTCTGTCTTCTGGAGTATTAGTTACTCTTCCCAGTTTGGTGTCTGAAACTTTGATGAGCTCACCTTCTATTCCTTCACCCAAATAATTTCTGGAAATGTTAAAATAGTGAATAGAATGAACGAAATACTGACTACAATATCCAACGACAATGTCCATTAAGTGAAGCATAAAGAACATTTGCAAAGTTCTGGACCAGGATCTTCTGTACAGATAATCTTCCCCAGAGGTCAACAAATTATATTAAACAAATGTCTTTTGTTTAATAAATGTTTTTGCTTTGAACCGAGGAGCTGAATGTTGGGAGACAAGCATTTATATATTAGTAAAAAGAGCAATGAAGTCAGTTATAAATGAATTTTCTGCCCAATTAATGTCGCTCATGGTTTATTGCCCCAATCATATGTTTACAGTTTTGAAAGTAATGATGATGCATTGAAATTCAGCAGTATTTCTTCTAAAAGACACGGAGGCTCAGAAAATACATGGCAACTGCGAACATGATTGGAAAATTAACAGACAATTGGCAGCATAAATAATCAAGAAAGAACCCTAGAACAATGGTCCCATATGTGTAGGTATGGATATTGTAAATTACTTCCCTACAAGATGATGACATCTCACAACACAGAAATGATAATACTACAACATCCCTATTCCAATAACCACAGATAATCTACACATGGTACCATGCTGTAAAACCCAGTTATGGAAATGAAGTGGTGTTTATCTACATATAGATATAATTATTCTCTGCTGTGCCATTTGGAATGAGCAATGCAGGCCAAATAAAATATTCTGTTCACATCTTGCATATGAGGATAAGAGGGTAGACAAACCAATTGTGGCCATTGTATACTATAGCATAGCATGCTATGTTGTATTGGCAATTCTATTGCAAAACATGTATGTTTATAATCACATGCACACGCCCCTGGTTAAACTTCACACTCCTTTCAGCTCAGCCTGTTCCTTTGTGCATTTCAGGCTATCCATTTAGGTTATCGATCTTACTGAAACCAACAGGCATTGTATCTGAGCAGCAATTAATAGGAATGCACTATTGTAGATTCCTTTCTCATATTTTCTATTTTTCACTTTCTTCCAGCATTAGGCTCAAGCCAGCTTCTCCTTTACATTGGTTTTGTTTTGTCATTGGTATCAGCTCTTGAAATTCTGATCTTCAGGAAAGTTTATTGTGTGCCACTTTAGTCACACTTTTTTCTCTACTGTGAGCCATTGATTTACTACAAGGAAGGTTGAGTGGTAAACTTTAACAGGATTGCCCTTTTCTCCTTCAGCTGTGTGGACAGTTTCTATGCTCTTTATAAAACACCAGTGCGCGAGTAATAGAAAACCTAACCAGCAAACGGATACAACAGGAACATACAGCTATGACGTCTGGTTGGAAAGCAACAACAACAAGCATGTATCAGCAGCAGAGCTAATGGATAATCCAGTTAGCTGTAGCTCCATTTGTAATGTTCAGAAGAAGTATGTCTAGATCTTACCATCAGCATCACACAGTTTGTCTGATGGTTGGGTATGCAGTATGGTCAATAGGAGGAAGCTGTAAACCAAAATTTGATATGGGCCCCAAATTTTCCACCTCTGCATTACGAGATCCCTGTCATAATTTTACGGACACATACTTGTATGTGTACTTAAGTAGTCCTACTGATTCTGCCAACTTTGGGTCAGATGGGTGTACAGCCTAATACATTTGTTGAAAACTAATTTAGCCGATGGAAGTTGTCCACAAGGAGTGTTGTTTTCATGCGTTGGCAAATACCAGCTCAGTGCTGTAATTTTTACCGCATTGTCTCAGATTAGAACAGTAAATCTTAAGAGCTTAGGGCCTGCACATTCTGTGTTTCCTTCTTTCACTTTTCTTGCATAATTTTGAAAGACAAATACCTGACACTTTTAGATATTTAAGTAATTTAAGCAAAGAACAGCTTATTTTCAATACAGTGGCAGATCAGTAAAACAGAAAGTATGGGAGGAAGGACGTAATAGCCCATGAGAAGGCGATTAACAGGACATTGATGATTGCTTTACCAGTGTAATGATGTGGAGGGAGGAAAAATCCAAGAATCATTAACAATGTCTATAAGCTAACTGTGATCAAATGCTTCTCTGAGCAAAATAATACAAAAGTATTTGTTTGATTATTTAACACTTTAAAAAGGAAGCATGTGTACTTTTAAAACATCTATACTGTAATTTATAATTTCACCTGTCTCAGTTATTTTACAGTCACCCAATTTGACTGTTATCTGATAGGACCAAACAAAGAACATAGTAATGCTATATAATAAGGCCAGCCCATTAACCATTGTAAGTACCTTCCAAATAAACACTTCAGATCTTTGTATATTCTTTCTCTTCTAAAATGGACATTTATGGACAAATTTTGATCAGACTTTATTGGAGCATGCAAGGAATCAGTGAGTGTGTGTGTCAACTGTAAAATAAGATGCATGAAGGTGGTTGGTCAGGTAATGCCCGGGAAGCAGGCTGAGCCGGGGACTTTTGGATACTGTTACATTTTGTTCATACTTGAGATATGCACAGAGAGAAGAAGACAGAGATGAGTTTGGAGTGTGCTCTTGCTTCATGAACTGCTGAAGGGGTTTAGCCATATGGACAAAGAAAGACCATTTTAAATCTCTCTTCTTCTTTTTTGTGTCAGGAGCAACTTGAAAAACTGCAAGTAGCTTCTGGTGTGAGAGAATTGGCTGTGTGAAAGGATGTTGCCCTGGGGATGCCCGGATGTTTTGATGTTTTGCCATCCTTGTGGGAGGCTTCTCTCATGCCCCTGCATGAGAAGCTGGAGCTGACAGAGGGAGCTCATCCATGCTCTCCCCGGATTTGAACCTGCGACCTGTCAGTCTTCAGTCCTGCCAGCACAGGGGTTTTACCCACTGCTCCACCGGGGTCTCCTAAAACTCTCATGAAAGGACATTATGCGAGTTAGTGCAAGTGATCATATTGTACATATGTTGTTCTAAACTAAGAAGAGAAAACTACTTGTTCTTCACTGTTCATTTGCATGGCATATTTTCTTTCCCTGGCAAGACAATGTATGGGCTGATCAAATGTGAACTACATGTATTTTATTTTACACCATCAGACTATATGCTATTTAAAAATATTCAATTAAAATAATCTAATCATAATTTTTTGCAGCTTTAGGTCTTCAGAAACGATGCAGATCTTATGAGGGAAGAGAACGTAAACCTCTCATATATCTTTTCCTTGTCCCCACCATCTCCATCACTACTGTCAGCAATGTGATGGCTGACAGTAGTGCATTGGGGGAAGAAAAGTGAGGATTGTCTCTATTCTATTGTATTTTCCCTTGACTCCCCTGACTATTCCTGTGCATGATGTCAGAAGGGGGCAGCCAAGCAAGGTTTATGGAAGTTGTGGCCTTCCACAAACACAGCACCTCAATATTAGGGGCAGCTGAATGAGAAAGATTATTTTTGTGCCTGTGTTCTGATAGCTTCACATCAATGACGATGTTGTCCTTGTTTATTGGCTATTGGAACATAGTCCAATTTCTGTTTAAGGGCCTGGAACAAAATAAGAACAACATATGTGGAATATTATCCTTGTGAGAGTTTTTGGCATGAGGGAAACCTCTTTCTTTCTTTCTTTCTTTCTTTTTCCTGTAAGAGTTTCTGAGTATTCTTTCTATCATTAGTTTAAACTTTAGTTGATATCCTGAAAATTTAATACAAGTTTGGAATCAGCTAATTTTGGTTTTTTGCATGCAAACTAGTGTGAAGCAAATCTTATACATTATTATGTACCACTGAAGGGGCATACACTTTGCATGTTCTCAGAAGTCCCCCTTCTGGCTCTGAAGCTGAATCAGATTTTGGAAATGAGAAATACTCTTTGTATCCACTTTTAGAATAAATACGTTTATAATTAATTAACAATTGTATTTTACCCCAAAATGGAGCAAATGAATTAAAAAAGGTGTTTTAAAATTGTATGCATCTGCCTCCCCAAACACATGTATAAGCACACGTAAACACATGCACGCATACATACCAGAGAGAGAGAGAGAGACAGAAAAACCTGGACCCAAATATATCAATTTTACTTTGAATGGCTTAACAGAATGCAGACATTAAAGCAGCTTACTTTCCTCAGAGCTGATTTCATATACCAAGATATCTGACACCGGTGTAATTGAATGAACTTCCTAACAAAATGATTTTTAAAATGGCGCAATCATTACGGAAAGTTAAGTGTATGTTATTGAATACTATTAGTCCCTGAAAAGCTGTGCATTTGAGATCCACAGTTCAGAGAATAAGCTGTAAACCTGTTATGACAAAATCAAAACAATTACATTTGGATGTCCAGAACATAATCAGCAAAACAAATGCCCTATTTTCCTCCAAATTCACGCTGAAAGTCACCCCTACTACTTCAGAAAGAAAGAGAAGCAAGCTATCTTGTTCTTATGTTTTGGTTGAGAATACTCTAGGAAATAATATATTGAGCAGAACTTGAAAATATGTTTGCTTTAGGTTTAACTGTAGCACTGTGGACCCCAATAATATTAAGCGAGTGGGGCAACTGTTTGAAAAAAATGACCCAATAAAGATAGCACGGCACTCAATTAAAACTTCAATAGACAAATGTTCAATATCATAGAGTTTTGTGTATTCATTTTAAGATTTTTATATGACTGGAACTACATGGACACCCTAACTTGAAGGGGTGGTAAAATCAGCCTCATGGAGGCTACATGATATATGGAGCTGATTTGGGTCAACACAGCCTTGAACCGCAACTTTGGATCAATATAAAGAGTTGGACTGGATGTGAAATGAATTTGGCCCGGGGCAAACCAGGAAAACAGGATGGCACTTACCACCTGTAAGGACTCTCTTTATTTCACTTTCAAATGTAGCCAGGCAGTTTTCTTATTCCACCTTTACCACCAATTCTTATAAAGACTTCCACTTGCTGCCACCATATAATGTAATAAGTATTCACACAGGTCAGCTTCCCCACTGACCTTTCAATTACTGTATCAGGGCAGGGTATCCCTCTAACCCAAACTCCCACTGACACTATTTGTTAACTTTCACTACCACCATCCACTATACTTGGCTACCCACTAGGAAGAAGTTGTTTTTGAGGCTTGTGTGTGAAGGAACTACGCGGAGAGATATCTTTGTTAAAGAATGGCAAAGTTTATTCAAACAATGTTCTAAGCGTGGAGGTTTCAGGGTTCAAATCTTAGGTGGTTACAGTATCTTCTTAGAGGCACGTATCTTAAGGTTACAATACACTAACTATGGAAATGCAACTTGATACTATATAGCTGTACTCCCAGAACCAATAGCTCAGCAATCTTTACACTAACTGCTTGTCCTTTAAACCCAACTGCTTTCCTAGCAGTTCAAACACAGCTTTTCTTCTACTCTCTCACAGAGTACAGTCAGAGTCTTTTTAAAAACTGGCTGACAGCTGGCTAAAATGGACTCTCTCTAACTCTCCACACACCCTCTCTCCTTTGACTTTCAATACGAACTGCCAACTGCTAAAGTTTGAATTTGAAGATTCTAAGGCCAGTTGCAGGCTCTGCCTCCTGTTTCCACGGTAACAGAAATGGTAGGTTCTGCACGTTAATATCTCTGTTAACCCTTTAGGGTTTGCTAAATTTTTACCCCTTCAACATATATACATATAAATATCAATATCAACCATATTTAAAACCTGTAATAAAGAAATATGACCACCACCCCACCCCTTTCTTGTTCTCACTGTAGCAGCAGCCTCTGGGTGCAACATGACTGGTGGCTGTCACTTGTCACCTGGAATGATGTCAGTTGGTGCATAAAGGTGATCAAAGAAGGAGGGGAAAAGAGAGAGTGATTCCTCCTCTCCCTCTCCTCTCCCATTGCTCTGGCACCACAAACAACAAGCAACGGCCACAAGACCCGTCATGCCTGGAGGTCACCACTATAATGAAGATGGACGGGTGGTGTTCATTGGTGCCAAAACAAATTCACTGCTGCTGGGTGGTCGGGACTGCTTACAGCCTCTGCAGTAACCCGGGGACTGGCAGTAAGGACTCCTTCCCGCTTCTGCAGTGGTACAGGGGCTGGAGTTAAGAACCATCCCAGGGTCGATCTGGACTTTGCTTGTTGCTTGTTTCATAGGGTTTCCATATCCACATCCAAGGCATCCTCAGAGGTGGTTTACCAGTCACTTCCTTTGAAATATAGTCTACAGGATATCGTATTTATTGGGGGTCTTCTATGCAAGTTCTAATCAGGGCTGACCTGGCTAAGCTCCAAAAATCGGATGAGATTGTGTACTTACTTCAACTAATTTCCTTTTTTATGTTGGTATTCTAAATGTGATTTCAATTTATATGAAAACATGAGGCACACCTATATATTATATCTAATTTTATGCATGTAGACATTTGTTTATGTAGAAAACCATTCCCTCACTTTGCAGTTTCTCATGGAAAATTCAAAACACCACTTGGGATTCTTCTAATCTTCCAGAACAGATTTTGGATATGTTGCAGAAGATTGCAGTGTGAGAAGTAACCCACCTAGTGGGTGGATGCCATTTTTCCAGCAGACAAACAATTGGATTTTACCTTCTGTCTGATAAGACAGGTGAAAAGGATCACTTTCTGTTGCAGTATTTGGTCTTTATCATTCAGTTTTGTGAACCAGTTAGAATTCTACATACTGCGTTATGAGATCTTAATTGCAATCTAGGTAAGGTAGCTATAACTACTCAAATATGCTTAAATTGCTCCAGGTCATTTTTGTTGCCTGGAAGGCAGCTTTATATTCTGTCAGTTGAAGACATCGTGAATATTTTTGCTCCTTAATACATTTCTGTAGCATCATGAAACGGAGAAGAAGTGATAGGAAGACACAACAGGGCTACAAATGGAAGACAACACCATTTGCATCATATCTGAAATGTAGTGAATGACGCAGGGAAGGCCCGCTCTGTGAACACCCAAAGATGGAGACTTTTTTTAAAAAAAAATGAATACAATGAGAGATAGACAGATCAAAATGGGTTTTGTTCCTAGTTGACTTCTGCAGCTTGAGGAGATGTATAAAAGAAAGGTTTTTAGTGGCAGCTTGCAACAGCTGTGTTAAAATTACTTTTTCTATAATGAAGAGATAGATGGACTTGAGGGGCAAATGGAAAAAGAGGGAATCAAAGTTACAGTATGACAAAGAGATAATAATCAAAAAGTCCTGCCAACTTAAGTAAGCGTATATTTTTTTCAATTGGTGCCTTCTGAATTTTATTCCAAAGTGATTTTCTTTGACCTTGTTATTTATCCCTAATATTACTAACATTAGACTACACTCTGTTTGTCCATGAGTCCTAGTCAGTTATCTAATCACATTACTCCTATTTCTTGGTGACTTGATTCTCTCCCCCTTCCTGTTTCCCTTTTTAAAGCTCTCAACTGATGTGAATTAATATTGCAAAAGGCTTGTAGGTCTGGCATACATCTTTCAGCTCACTTCAACAATGCCCCTCCCAATTACGTTTCTGGTAAATTCAATATGAAATCCCTGGTGACCAATGTAAATTGTTTGTATTTGATTCAAATAGAAGAAAACTAGCTAAAAGTTAGCCTAACAAATAACCATAAATCTTTACAACTTTCACAGTGGCACTACTCTATATAGTGACCTCTGTTTGCTTACACCACACTTTGGAAAAGAAGCCTGGAACTGCCTACACAGGTCAAAGAGGGACATGCTGTGACCTTGCAAGGCCTGGAACAGCTGTTCCCTATGGTCCCCAAGTGTCCCATTGCTTTTAGTTCATTGGGCACCACTGACCAGATCTAGACCTGGATCACAAGGACATTCATGCAGTACTAATCATATTGTTCTTCCTCTAAGCCAAGCTGGGTACTCCTATAGAAGTGAAAACTCTAAGACATGACAAGGGAGTCATAAAGAAACAGCTGCATTTGCCCTTTTGCAGCATGAATTGTTGTGGGACAGTAAGGACTTGGCAGGGCTATGCTGCTAAAAGTTGGTTGCACAGTAATTGATTTAAACCACAATCTGTTGCTAGTTAGGAATACTGCACTGTGTTTTAAGCCCGCTGTGTGCTCTATTCACTCAGTGCCTTTGTTGTAGAAAGATACAGAAGACAATTGAAGTTTTAAAAAAACCAAATGCAAAAGGCAAGATTATAGAAAATGGATATCAGATCATGCGGATTAGACATGGCACACCAAAAAATTGTGTTCATCTTGAAATAGTATTATAGATGGTACATGGGCTTAAACACCAGGATAACATAAACTCTCTGAATCAGAAGAGACCACAAGGGCCTGTCAGTTCAACCCCATTCTCCCATGAAGAATATACAATCAAAGCACTCCTGACGGATGGCTTGTTGAAAAAACAGCTCTTACCATGAGGAAGTTCTTAGGTGGAATTTCTTCTCTTCAGTTTGAATCTATTGCTCTGTGCTCTGCTCTCTAGAGCAGCAGAAAACACCTTCTTAATGTGACATCCTTTCAAATATTTCAACACGATTACCATAACCTTCCCTTCTGCAGGTTATACCCAGTTCCAAAAGCTGTTCCTCAGAGGGTATTGTTTTGTTGTTGTTCATTCTTTCATTTGCTTCCAACTCTTCGTGACTTCATGGACCATCCCACACAAGAGCTCCCTGCCAGCGTCCCCACCCCCAGCTCCTTCAGAGTCAAGCCAGTCACTTCAAGGATACCATCCATCCACCTTGCCCTTGGTCAGCCCTTCTTCCCTTTTCCTTCAATTTTTCCTCAGCATAATTGTCTTCGCTAAGCTTTCCTTTCTTCTCATGATGTGGCCAAAGTACCGTATTTTCTGCCATATAAGACTACTTTTTAACCCAAGAAAATCTTCTCAAAAGTCAGGAGTTGTCTTATACGCGGAACCCGTCTTATAGAACGGGTGCTGAAACTTCCAATCCAGATTGCAGAATCTATGGTTGCTGCATATGGTGGGGGAGGAGCTCAAAAATGGCAGTGGCTGTGTCCCTGCCATGTGTAGCAACTGTATGAAAGCATTAAGGGTGACGCTGTACACGTACAGTACAAGAAAATCCATTCATCAGGATTCGTGGACTCAATGCGGTCCCGGTGGTGAAGTGAAGGGGCGCCTCACCAGGAAGGTGTAAGTGAAGAGTGGAGCAAGCTGCAGGCACCTTGTGTGCCCGGGGTATGTAAAAAAGAGATAGAGTGGCTCTGGGCCCAGAAAAACACACCACTTTTACCTGTCTGGCCTGTCCTTGTATCCTATTACCATGCCTCCTCCTCTGCCTCTCAGATCTATCTCCTGAAGACTGCAGTGAAGCGGTGCAGGTGCACATGTGCGAGATCTGAGAGGCAGAAAAGGAGGAGCAGTAATAGCAAAATTACCATGTTGAAATCAAATCTGATGCTTTAAAAATTTTTATTTGGTGTGCGTTAGAAGAGGGGTAGTCTTATACGGCGAGTATATCCCAAACTCTATATTTTAACTGGAAAAGTTGGGGTCATCTTATATGCCCAGCCGTCTTATATGCTGGAAAATACGGTACTTCATCTTTCCCTCTACTATCCTTCCCTCCACTGAGCAGTTGGGCTTTATTTCCTGAAGTATGGCTGGTTGGATCTTCTCGTGGTCCAAGGCACTCTCAGAATTTTCCTCCAACACCACAGTTCAAAAGCATCTATCTTCCTTTGCTCAGCCTTCCCTATGGTCCAGCTCTCACATCCGTAGGTTAATATGGGGAATACCATTGCTTTGACTATGCAGATCTTTGTTGCCAGTGTGATGTCTCTGCTCTTCACTATTTCATCAAGATTGGACATTGCTCAAGAAAATTCAAACTCACCTACAGAAACATTGTGGGTAAAAGTCCCAGGACAAAAAACTAATCTAGCATTAGGGATCTGCTATCGCCCTCCCAACCAAACTCCAGAGGCAGACTGCTATCTGGAAAATGAAATTAAACAGGCCTCAAAAAGCAATAAATTAGTCATAATGGGGGACTTCAACTATCCCCGAATAGATTGGCTAAATTCTTGTTCTACGCATGAAAGAGAGACAAGGTTCCTCGACATGCTAGCTGATTATTCCCTTGAGCAGATGGTCATGGAACCAACCAGGGGAAAGGGGATCCTGGACTTGGTGCTAACTAATGAACAAGATCTCGTTCAAGATGTCCTTGTAACTGAGCCCATAGGTACCAGTGACCACAACACAATAACCTTCAACTTAAGTTTGGATAGCAAACTGTCAGTGAAAACTAACACAGAGACATTAAATTTTCACAAAGGGAATTTCACCAAAATGAGAAAAATAGTAAAGAACAAACTAAAAGGAACAGTAAAAAAATCAAATCCCTCCAAAATGCTTGGAAACTGTTTAAAAATACTTTAAAACAAGCCGAACTAAAATGCATTCCTAAAATAAGAAAGAGGCCGGGAAAGTCCAAGAGGACATCGGTATGGCTTACAAATGAAGTAAAAGATGTGATTGGAAAGAAGAAAAACTCATTTAAGAAATGGAAGGCTCTTCCTACCGAGGAGAACAGAAAGGAATACAAGCTCTGGCAAACTAAATGCAAAGCAACCGTCAGGAAAGCCAAGAGAGATTTTGAGGCACATATAGCTAAGAACATTTAAAAAAATAACAAAAACTTCTTTAAGTACATCAGAAGCAGAAACCCAACTAGAAAAGTAGTTGGGCCACTTGACGAAAATGGTAAGAAAGGGACAATAAGTGAAGACAAGGAGATTGCTGAGCGGCTAAATGACTTCTTTGCGTCCGTTTTCACACAGGAGGACAGACAACATATGCTTGCAGCTGAGTCAGTTTTTTCAGGGAGGGAATTAAATGAATTAAACCAGATAGAGATAAACAAGGAAGATGTTCTCACATGCCTTACTAAACTAAATGTCAACAAATCACCAGGGCCAGATGGCATCCACCCCAGAGTTCTTAAGGAACTCAAGTGTGAAATTGCTGAAATTCTAGCCAAAATATATAAACTTTCTCTAAGATCAGGCACTGTACCCGAGGACTGGAGGGAGGCAAATGTAACTCCGATCTTCAAGAAAGGATCCAGGGGTGATCCAGGAAATTATAGGCCAGTTAGTCTAACCTCAGTTCCAGGCAAAGTGATGGAAACCATTATTAAAGAAAAAATTACTAAGCACATAGAAGAACAGGCATTGCTGAAGGAAAATCAACATGGTTTCTGCAAAGGCAAATCATGTCTTACTAACTTGATAGAATTCTTTGAGGGTGTAAATAAACACATAGATAAAGGGGACCCAGTCGATATTGTTTACCTTGACTTTCAAAAGGCTTTTGACAAAGTCCCTCACCAAAGGCTCCTAAATAAGCTCTTCAGCCATGGAATCAGGGGACAGGTCTTGTCCTGGATTGGAACCTGGCTAAACTGTAGGAAACAAAGGGTGGTAATAAATGGACACTTCTCTGGATGGAAAGAGGTGAGAAGTGGCGTACCCCAAGGTTCAGTTTTAGGACCGTTACTTTTTAATTTATTCATAAATGATCTGGATGTAGAAGTAAATTGTGAGGTAGCAAAGTTTGCAGATGACACTAAACTGTTCAGGGTAGCTAAAAATGAAACTGACTGTAAAGAGCTCCAGAAAGATCTCTCGAAATTGAGTGAATGGGCAACAAAGTGGCAAATGCATTTTAACCTAAACAAGTGTAAAGTCATGCACATCGGGGCAAAGAACCCCAAATACACTTATCAACTGATGGGATCAAAGCTTTCTGAGACAAACCAGGAAAGGGATCTTGGGGTTTTGGTGGACAGCTCAATGAAGATGTCAACCCAGTGTGCTGCAGCAGTGAAGAAGCAAATTCTATGCTTGGCATGATCAGGAAGGGAATCGAAAATAGGTCGGCAAATGTTGTATTGCCTCTCTACAAATCTATGGTGAGGCCACATCTGAGTACTGTGTACAATTCTGGTCACCGCACCTCAAGAAGGATATAACGGAACTGGAAAAGGTACAAAGAAGGGCAACAAAAATGATCCAAGGGATGGAGCGGCTCCCTTATGAAACCAGGTTGCAACGCTTGGTCTTTTCAGCCTTGAAAGACGGCGTTTAAGAGGTGACTTGATCGAAGTGTATAAAATCATGCATGGGATAGAAAAGGTGACTAAAGAAAAAATATTTTCTCTGTCACACAACACTAGGACTAGGGGGCACTCCCTAAAGCTTCAAGGTAGGAAAGTTAGGACTAATAAAGGGAAATATTTCTTCACCCAGAGGGTCATTGGGTTATGGAACTCACTTCCAGAGGAGGTTGTGACAGCTGTCAGCCTGGACAGCTTCAAGGCAGGATTAGACAGAATCATGGATACCAAGGGAATCAGTAGTTACTGAAATGGACATCCAAGTGCCACCTCTGTGTTGATGAAGGCAGGCAGGATTTTCCCCGGGTACTGGTTGTGGGGGGTCAGGAGCAGGTGAGGGTTTTGCCCTCCTTTCTGCTAGAGATCCCTGTGTACAACTAGTGGGCCACTGTGTGACACAGAATGCTGGACTAGATGGGCTGAGGCCCGATTCAGCATGGCTCTTCTTATGTTCTTATGTTCTAGAGTGTGGGGCACTGGGATTGCCCGGCTGCTCTGCCAATTCACCACAGAGGCTGGCAAATCGCCTCACACAACCTCATCAGTGTGATGACATCCTGTATCTTTGAAGTTGATCTGAATTTTCCAGCTTCACATGAACAATTTTGTGGAAGATCCATATTAAAATGTCATTGGTTTTATGATCCTCAAGAATCTTATCACAGCTTCCTCCAACCTTTTTCTTTTGTGAGGTTCATGTGGGTGGGAGAGACAAAATGACTGAGTAATTTCTTATGGTTGCTAGCTCTAGGATTCAGTTCTTTAAACAAGGAAAGGGGGGTCTTAAATATGGCTTCAGAATACTGGGTGTTGTATTCTCAAAAGTTACTTGTCCAAGCTATATTGTATCTTTCAAAATAACGCAAGCAGAAGACCCAGGTAATTCTTTTTTTAGATATGTTTATATATTAATAAGATTACTTGAAGTCAGTAGAACTTGGTTTAAATGAGTGAAATAAACTGTATGGATCCTTTCCAAAATTGTCCCTTGGGACAGTTATTAAATCACCACCAAGAAAAAAAAATCCCACCAACAGCTCTAACATTATAAAAATAACTGGAAAATTGAGCAAACAGATGATTTGATTGAGATTGTGCCTGCCAAACCAGGATAGTTGGAGGGTATTGCAGTCAGTTGAGGGACTGTTGTTGAAGGATTTCATAGCCAGAATCACTGGGTTGCTGTGAGTTTTCCATGGCCGAACAGAAAACCCACAGCAACCCAGTGGAGGGACTTTCTGTTGTTATAGAGAGATGAATAGCAATCTACTTCATCACAATGTATAAAGAGCAAAGGCATTGAACAAGAGATCCATTTTGAGCAGCAGAAAATAAAAGACATATAATATTCCTGATCTGTGTTGAGTGGGAGAGGGCTCGTGCATGGTTAAAACTCCAACAAAAAGTGAAATTCAATTAGATTGATTTCTTATTCTAGAAAAGACAGTTAAATTTATTTCAATTTTATTGATTTGTCCATCCTGTAATATATAATTTATTATTTTATAGACAAGTCTAAAAGATCTTTAGGTTTCAATTACAGATACAGAATTTGATTTACAGAACAGTAAAAATAACATGACCTACTTTAACTAATGTGGTGGTAATCCGTGTATGGCAGGTACTCAAAAGTCCTTCTGGGTTGGAGGTATTGTATCAATGAACAAGGTCATTGATGAGAAACTTTGTATCTCTAGCATTCATTGTGGGTGGGTAAATGGGTGGTTGGGAGTGCCCTCTAGGCTTCAAAATTTAAAGAACAGTCTATGTCAGTAAGACCAAAGATAACCAGATAATCAATTGATGGCCAAGAGAGAGAGACTGTGGTGACAATTTTGTATTTTTTATACTTATGAAATATCAGGATAGCTACCATAATGTAGTGTGGAACACACTCCCTAAAGAAATCAGGTCAGCCCCCTCTGACTGTTGTAGTTGAGCCTGAGGCTGGGAGAGTGGAGACCGTAGCTAGAAGAACTAAAGGGTCTACTCATGAGCAAGAGTCAGATGGGGAGCAACAAAGGAAGAAAATCCGGCAAATAATTAATGAGTCTTCAGATGTAGCAACCCAGTTCCCTTTCGTGCCAGGGGGGCAGGGGGCAGCACCGGGGGTCCCACTTGCATTAGGGCCAGTTGCAGCTGATGAGGATATGGAGGAAGGGGCTGAAGAATTAGCTGGGCCTTCCTCTCCCACAGAAAGCTTGGCCTGGGATGATGAATGGCCTGACGGCTATCAGAGCTGGGAAAGTCAGGCTGACCCTGAGAGTGATTCAGATCAGTATGAGAAACCAGGTGGTTTCAGGTCGCAGGAAAGGATCAGGGAAACAGTGGAGGATGAGCCCATGGAAGCTGAAAGGGAGTTCGGCTTTCATGAAGATAGCGACCCAGGTGCTGGGAGGCAAGGACGGAGCTTTGATAGGAGACGGAGCATTGAGTCCAGCAGGAGAGATTGGCACCGCAGCCTAGAGCGCCAGAGAAGCGCTAGATCCCATAGCACAGATTGGCGCAGAAGCCTAGAGCGTCAGGGGCCCCGCCAAGGGAATTAAGTATAGGATCCGTGGGAAAGGATCCTCAGTAGCTCGGCCACTTCTGTTCTAAAGGGAGTGAAGCGAGTGAAGATCCACGGAGCCAGGATTGGGCTCGTGCCATGCCAAGAAGTTTCTTGGGTTTACTTTCATGAACTTTGTCTTGTTTGCTTTGCCACGGTCCAAGTCTGTTTTTGATCCGCTTTGTTTTGCAGAGCCTTGCCAAGCTTTTGCCTTTGGATTTACCTAAGACTCTTACCTTATTGCTACTTTGATATTTCGATTCTTTTTATGGACAATTACCCTTTTTACTTGTTTTTAGTATTCAATAAATAGTTTGCTGATTACCGTCTCTGTGTGTGTGTGATTAAGGGGCTGGGCCGAGACCCTGCATCGTGACAGTTGGCCGAGCTACTCCACGAACCCCTTTTCTCACCACGGGACGCTCCAGGCGACGCAGGAAGCGAGTCGGAGAAATGGCTCAGTTAACCGCCGCACAGATTTTGGAAATCCAGCAGGAGGTCGTGGATCTCAGGGCCAGGGCGGGAAGGCACCCCTCCCTGGCCGTCCCGGTCCATTTCGGCAGTAACCCGGTTCAAGTCAATGTGTTTATTGGACAATGTGAGATGTACCTGGAGCTTCGGGCCACAGAGTTCCTCATGGAGAGAGCCAAGGGAGGCTTTGTTTACAACCTCCTGGAAGGGACGGCAGCAGCATGGGCTACAACGCAGCTGAAAGCCAACTCCCCACAAGTGGCTACTGTGGTGATGTTCCTAGAGGCTATCAAGACGACCTGGGGAGACCCGGTGAATGCGGAGCTGGCAGAGAGAGAGCTGGATCGTTTGTCCATGAGAGACATGCCCCTGTCCCAGTACATTTCCCAGTTCCGAGTGTTGGCGGCTCAAGTGGCATGGAATCCTGCTGCCTTACGTTACCAGTACATGAAAGGCCTGTCGCAGGAGATGCAACAGGAGATCCTGAGAGGGGCCACCCGGCCCGCTGACCTGGAGGAGGCGATAGCGTTGAGCAGTGCTGTCCAACTTCTACTGGACCTAGGGCCGGACTTCCAGTCACTGAAGACCTGGGGGGCCGCTCTGCCCCACCCCCAGCCCCGCCCCTGGCCCCGCCCCCCAGCCCCGCCCCCGGTCCCTCCTCCAAAAGTGTCACGCCAGCCTCAGAAGCGGCGATTTGGCTTCTGAGGCTGGCGTGACTTTAGGAGGGAAGGCAAAGCCAAGGGGAGCCCTCCATGGCTTCTCCTTCCCTCCTAGTGTCACGCCAGCCCCTCCCTGTTCTGCCTCTTCCACCGGCGCCCTGATCAGGGCGCCGGTGGGAGACAGAACGAGAAGCCCCGTGCCTGAAGAGGAGGAAAGCAAGCGCTTGCCTTCCTCCTCTTTAGGCACGCCCCTCCCTGTTCTGCCTCTTCCACGGTGCCCTGATCAGGGCGCCGGTGGGAGAGACAGAACGGAGAAGCCCCCGATGCCTGAAGAGGAGGAAAGCAAGCGCTTGCCTTCCTCCTCTTTAGGCACGCCCCTCCCTGTTCTGCCTCTTCCCGCGGCGCCTGATCAGGCGCCGGTGGGAGAGACAGAACGGAGAAGCCCGTGCCTGAAGAGGAGGAAAGCAAGCGCTTGCCTTCCTCCTCTTTAGGCACGCCCCTCCCTGTTCCCCTGATTAGGGCGCCGGTGGGAGAGACAGAACGGAGAAGCCCCGTGCCTGAAGAGGAGGAAAGCAAGCGCTTGCCTTCCTCCTCTTTAGGCACGCCCCCTCCCCTGTTCTGCCTCTTCCACCGGTGCCCTGATCAGGGCGCCGGTGGGAGAGACAGAACGGAGAAGCCCCGTGCCTGAAGAGGAGGAAAGCAAGCGCTTGCCTTCCTCCTCTTTAGGCACGCCTCCCTGTTCTGCCTCTTCCACCGGCGCCCTGATCAGGGCGCCGGTGGAGAGACAGAACGGAGACGCCCCGGGCCTGCAGAGGAGGAAAGCAAGAGCTTGCCTTCCTCCTCTTTAGGCACGCCCCCTCCCCTGTTCTGCCTCTTCCACCGGCGCACTGATCAGGGCGCCAGTGGGAGAGGCAGAACGGAGAAGCCTCCCGTGCCTGAAGAGGAGGAAAGCAAGCGCTTGCCTTCCTCCTCTTTAGGCACGCCCCTCCCTGTTCTGCCTCTTCCACCGGTGCCCTGATCAGGGCGCCGGTGGAGAGACAGAACGGAGAAGCCCCGTGCCTGAAGAGGAGGAAAGCAAGCGCTTGCCTTCCTCCTCTTTAGGCACGCCCCCCCTGTTCTGCCTCTTCCACCGGTGCCCTGATCAGGGCGCCGGTGGGAGAGACAGAACGGAGAAGCCCCGTGCCTGAAGAGGAGGAAAGCAAGCGCTTGCCTTCCTCCTCTTTAGGCACGCCCCCTCCCCTGTTCTGCCTCTTCCACCGGCGCCCTGATCAGGGCGCCGGTGGGAGAGACAGAACAGAGAAGTCGTGCCTAAAGAGGAGGAAGGCAAGCGCTTGCCTTCCTCCTTTTAGGCACGCCTCCCTCTACCTGGCTCCTCCTCCCTGCACCGCCCCTTGTCTCGAACTTGCAGCAGCGGCACGGAGAGAAGGACAGAGGGGTGGTGCAGGGAGGAGGAGCTGGCTCACCTCCTCCTCCCTGCCCCGCCTCCCCCCGGCCGCCATTAAAAAAATTTGTTTTTTAAAAAATTAAAAATGGCGGCCGGGGGCATAGCTGGGGCCGGAGCCAACAGGCTGGGGGGCCACGGCCCCAGGGCCGCCAGTTGGACAGCCCTGGCGTTGAGCATCCGAGTGGAGGCCGGATTGCAGACCAGGAAGCGGTGGGATAAAGGGGCCGGAGAGAGATCAACGGGCTGCAAGGAGGCGACGGCCAGCCGCCCACCGTTCTGGCCCTTCGTGCCGGCTCCTCAGCCCCTGGACGAACCGGAGCCCATGCAGCTGGGACACGTGAGACCCAAGGTAGATGCTGCCGAGAAAGCTCGCCGCCAGCGCCTGAACTTGTGCTGGTACTGTGGGGGATCCGGAAATTTTTCCAAAGAATGCCCCCAGAAGCCACGCGGCAAGACCCCCCGGGCCTCTGCCGCTGTAGCAGAGCCCCAAGAGGCCGAAGAAGCCATCCAGACGGCGGGGGAAGGGGTGGTCCGAGTTTAAATGGGTTTGCTAACTCGGTCGCGGTTGCTAACCTTCCCCCAGAACCCCAGACTGGACAGTTGTTTTTGGTGATGGTCGCCCTGTGGTCACAAGAGAAGGGACCGATGATGGTTCACGCCATGGTTGACTTGGGGGCCACTAACAACTTCATTGATGCAGACTACGCCAAGTCTGCTGGATTACAATTTCATGAATTAAAAGAGCCAAAGGGCGTACAGACTATCGATGGAAGACAATTGAAAGCTGGGGCAGTGACACACTACACTGCTCCTACCAAGATGTGAACAAGTTCCCACAAGGAAGACATCTCCTTCCTGGTGACTAAGTTGTCAGACTTTCCTGTAATCTTGGGGATCGTGTGGCTGACACTACATGACCCGCAAATCTCCTGGGCCAGAAGGCAGTTGCAGTTTTCTTCTGAACATTGCCAGGGACATTGCATGACAGCCAGGGCTTGCCAGGCTCAGGAAATGGAACAAGCAGCTACCCTGCCCAAAAAGTATGCTGGGTTTTGGGACGTTTTCAGTGAGAAGGAGGCGGAGCGCTTGCCTCCCCACCGGCCCTATGATTGCGCCATTGAGTTGGAGCCCGGAGCACCCATTCCCCGTGGAAGACTCTACCCTCTCTCAGAACCAGAGCAAAAGGCTCTCCGGGAGTTTTTGGATGAGAATCTGCGGAAGGGGTTCATCCGGCCATCCCAGTCCCCGGCCGGGGCGCCAATTCTGTTTGTCAAGAAGAAATCCGGGGAGCTGCGGCTGTGTAATGACTATCGAGAGCTCAATAAGATCACGGTCCGAAACCGATATCCCTTGCCATTGATCCCAGAGCTGTTGGAGCGGATGAGGGGGGCTAAAGTTTTCACCAAATTGGACCTGAGGGGTGCTTACAATCTGGTGCGTATTCGTCAGGGCAACGAATGGAAGACCGCCTTCCAAACTAAATGGGGAAGTTTCGAATACAGAGTTATGGGATTCAGGTTGTGTAATGCTCCCGCCTGCTTCCAACATTTCATGAATGACATCTTTCGGGACCTGTTAGATCGATATCTGGCAGTGTATTTGGATGACCTGTTGATCTTCTCGCCTGACCAGGCGACCCACGACCGCCATGTGAAGGAGGTGCTACAGAGGCTGAGAGACCACGGTCTCTACGCCAAGTTGGAGAAATGCGCATTTGATCTACGCGAGGTGGATTTCCTGGGCTACCGCATCTCTCCCACCGGCATCGCCAGGGACGATACCAAGGTCCAAGCTGTGGCAGATTGAAAGGCTCCTGCCAGCAAAAAGGACATTCAAAGATTCCTGGGTTTTGCTAACTACTACAGGAAGTTCATCCCGGACTTTGCCAAGTGGGCCGACCCCATCACACAGTGTTTGCGAGGAAAGGTGCCGTTCCGGTGGACATCGGAGGCGGACGCGGGGTTCCGGAAGTTGAAGCAGCTGTTCACCACGCAGCCGCTTCTGCAGCATCCTAACCCCCGCACTCCTTTCATTGTGCAAGCAGATGCATCGGATGTAGCAGTGGGAGCGATCCTGCTACAGCCGCAGGGGACAGACTTATTGCCCCGTGCTTACTATTCCCGGCAGCTGACGGTGCCGGAAAGGAACTATACCATCTGGGAGAAGGAGCTCCTAGCCATTAAGGTAGCTTTTGAAGTTTGGCAACACCTGCTTGAAGGGGCCCAATTTCCGGTGGAAGTTCATACCGACCACCGGAACTTGGAGCACTTGAAGACTCAGCGCAAATTGAACCAGAGGCAGCAGAGATGGTCTCTGTTCTTTGAGAGATTCAATTTCCGCATCCACTATGTGACCCCCAAGCAGACCAAACAGGCGGATGCGCTGTCTCGAAAGCCAGAGTATGTCAGAGGAGGAGAAGGGCAGTCCGAGACGCGGCTGCTGAAAGCGGAGAACTTTGCCGCTGCTGGCACAGCCACTGCGCCACCCCCGGTGCCCAACCCAGACCCGGGGAACAAGAGAACTCTGAGTGACCGGATTCAAACTCAACAGAAGGGAGACCCTTGGGTTCAAGAGCAGCTAACCAAGGGGGTGCAATTCCCTTTCCAAGTAAAAAACGGCTTGTTATACCGCCGTGACTGCATCTATGTTTCCCCCGGGCCTGAGAGAGAGGACATTCTCAAACTTTGCCATGATAGCCGGGCCGCGGGACACTTTGGACTCTTCAAAACACTACAGTTGGTGTTGCGTGACTTTTGGTGGCCTAAGGTGCAGAAGGACGTTGAGGCTTATGTCAGCACTTGCCCTATCTGCCTGAGGGCCAAGAAGCAAGGGGGCAAGCCGGCCGGTCTGCTCCAACCGCTCCCAACCCCATCCCTGGAAGATGATTTCAGCCGATTTCATCACTGACTTACCAAAGTCCAAGGGGTTCACCACGATCCTGGTCATGGTGGACTGTCTCACCAAGATGAGTCACTTCATTCCATGTGTAGGAGTGCCTACTGCTAAAGAGACTGCTGATATGTTTGTGCAACATGTGTTTCGGTTGCATGGACTTCCACAGAGTTTGGTGACGGATCGAGGCACCCAATTCACTTCCCAGTTCTGGCGGGCGGTTCAGAAGCTGCTGGGAATTGAGGCACGGATGTCTACGGCCCATCACCCCCAGACCGACGGGCAAACCGAAAGGGTTAACGCCACGTTGGAACAGTATCTGCGGTGCTATGTAAACTATCAGCAAAACATTTGGGCGTCATTGTTGTCTTTGGCAGAGTTCGCTTACAACAATACGACGCAAGAATCTATCAAAGAGACTCCATTCTTTGCAAACTATGGACATCACCCAAGGTTCTACCCTCCTGTAGACCAATCCGGAGATGTGCCAGCAGCAGAAGATTGGCTAAGGAGCTCGCTGAAATGCAAGAGATGCTGCGCACTCAACTGGACCAGGCTAAAGTGGATTACAAGCGGATGGCTGATCAGCGGCGCCAAGAGGGTCCAGAGATCCAAGTGGGAGACAAAGTTTGGCTGTGTACCAAGAATTTGCCTACGCAGAGACCTAGTCGCAAACTGGATGCGAGGTTTTTGGGTCCCTACAAGGTGCTGGAGAGTGTGGGACCTGTTGCTTTCAAACTACAACTTCCGGCGGACATGAAGATCCACCCAGTCTTTCATCGTTCCCTGCTGAGACCGGGGAAGGGGGTGCGGCCTGATGTGACGCAGCTGCCACCTCCTCCTGTGATGCAGGATGGGGAGGAGGAGTTTGAAGTACAGGACCCTGGATGCCCGCATCAGATACCGGAAGCTGGAGTATTTGATTGACTGGAAGGGATTTGGACTGGAAAAGCATTCTTGGACACCGGCACGAGACGTCCACGCCCCGGACATTGTTGCCCGTTTCCACCGCAAGTATCCCGACAAGCCCAAGCCTCGAGGGAGGCCTCGGAGGGGCGCTGAGGGGGGGGGATAGTGTAGCAACCCAGTTCCCTTTCGTGCCTGGGGGGCAGGGGGCAGCACCGGGGGTCCCACTTGCATTAGGGCCAGTTGCAGCTGATGAGGATATGGAGGAAGGGGCTGAAGAATTAGCTGGGCCTTCCTCTCCCACAGAAAGCTTGGCCTGGGATGATGAATGGCCTGACGGCTATCAGAGCTGGGAAAGTCAGGCTGACCCTGAGAGTGATTCAGATCAGTATGAGAAACCAGGTGGTTTCAGTTCGCAGGAAAGGATCAGGGAAACAGTGGAGGATGAGCCCATAGAAGCTGAAAGGGAATTCGGCTCTCATGAAGATAGCGACCCAGGTGCTGGGAGGCAAGGACGGAGCTTTGATAGGAGACGGAGCATTGAGTCCAGCAGGAGAGATTGGCACCACAGCCTAGAGCGCCAGAGAAGCGCTAGATCCCATAGCACAGATTGGCGCAGAAGCCTAGAGCGGGGGCCCGCCAAGGGAATTAAGTATAGGATCCGTGGGAAAGGATCCTCAGTAGCTCGGCCACTTCTGTTCTAAAGGGAGTGAAGCGAGTGAAGATCCACGGAGCCAGGATTGGGCTCGTGCCATGCCAAGAAGTTTCTTGGGTTTATTTTCATGAACTTTGTCTTGTTTGCTTTGCCACGGACCAAGTCTGTTTTTGATCCGCTTTGTTTTGCGGAGCCTTGCCAAGCTTTTGCCTTTGGATTTACCTAAGACTCTTACCTTATTGCTACTTTGATATTTCGATTCTTTTTATGGACAATTACCCTTTTTACCTGTTTTTATTATTCAATAAATAGTTTGCTGATTACCGTCTCTGTGTGTGTGATTAAGGGGCTGGGCCGAGGCCCTGCATCGTGACATCAGAAGAAGAAACGTTTGAAGGGTTTTCAGAGGATGATGGATGTGGTGATGAGGAGCAGTCAATGGGAGATGGGATTGGGGATTCACAGAGCTCTGAAGAGGTGTCTAGTGACATGGATTGGACTAAAGTGCAACAGATACAGGACGTTTGTGAAGAACCTACTAGTAGTGGTTCATTTGTGGGATTCACATGAGATGGGGACTGGAGTGATGGGAATCTGGGTTCTTGCTGGGGTGATCTAAGTTGTCACAGAAGGCGTATGGCTTGGCATGAGAGACAAAGGGCAGCACGTGAAGAGGTGCTGGCAGCTGAGAGAAATGATGATGGGGCGTCGGTTCAATCAAGTTCTGAGGAAGAGCTTTGAATATAAGGGGGTTTGCAAATAACCATTCTTTGCAGCTAGCAAGGAGTTGTGCTTGCCATTCTAGTTCTGCCTTCCATTGCTGGACTGCTGCTATGGGACGTGGATTTCTGAACTCTGGTATCATATCCTGTGGGCTTCCGCATCTTATGTAACTTTTTCGACTGCACCTCCTTAAATACCTGTGTGCTAGATCTCATTGCCTCTCGTTTCGACCTTGGACTGATTTGACTATGCTTCTTCAGTGATTTCCCTCTTCGGCTTGACTTTGGACTGCTTCAACTTCTTCGTTCTGCTTGCTGCCTGCCTGTTTGATATTGAGAGCTGACTGACGCTTGTTTCCTGTTTCCCTGAGTTCGTGTGTTCCAGTGTACTGAGGATTTTCCTGCTGTTTAATCTGCATTTTCTGTTGTGTTTGCCATTTGGCTGGTTGCATCTTTTGTTTGTTTCAAGCACTCTTTCATCACCTTGTGGTGTTTTTGGGTATTTTTTGGAAGCCTTAAAGAAGTGTTGGGCTTTAATTAATAAACTGTTACTTTTGATTCAATTGTGCCTGGCTCTTTAAGTGGACCTGATTCACGACACTGACTGTGGGACCAAGTGTTCGAGCAGAAGTCGCAGCAGTAACAATTACAAACTAATCATGTGATCATGTGATTCATGTGGTATGTTTTAAGGCACCATGGAGGTGCGATTGTAAGCCGCCTTGAGTACCCATTGGGGTAAAGAAAGGCAGCATATAAATAAGGTAAATAAATAAATAACAAAGTGATTGACAATAGATGGATTTTGAATTATGACTCTGGACTTGCACTTATCTCTTTTAAATGGTCTTTTTAACTTATCATGATGTTTTAATTAATTTTTAACTGTTTTTATTGTTGTTGTTGGCATCTAATGGTTGCCGGTTGTAAGCTGCCCTGGGTCCCCCTCTGGCGTTGAGAAGGATGGGATATAAATGTCTGAAATAATAATAATAATAATGATGATGATGATGATGATTTTAAACTGGAATGAGAAAAATATGGGTTCAGTCCTCTGCTTGGACATGGAGTTCCCTGGGTGATTTCGAGCATGTCAGGACACTACTCCATGTATAAAAACTGAGAGATGCCTGGAGCTCCATGGAGAAAAAGTGATTTTTAATTGTAACTCATACGCATATATAATTCTGTCTGATATTTATTAGATTCTGTTGAATTTGGGAGTTACAGATGTATTATTATTAAGGCTGCACAGCAATTGGGGCTCATGAACGGTTTCAGCTTTCCTAGGCACCCATTTTGTATTAAACACCACTACTTCTCAACCACTGCTAAATATGGGATTGTGTTTTATTTACTGTTGTTCAAATGGGTAATCTTGAAAGAGAAAGGGGCTTCAAAAACTAGTTCTTCGAATGATGATATTGTTCTCTCCTTTGTAACTGTTTATGCGGAGTGTTTGCTGAAAATACTGGCATTTAAAAGTGGGGGGGGGAGGCAGGGGGAGAGAATGATCTTCATTTTTAATTGCAACTACTATCCCCATTCCTTTATTACTATTCCTGTGTGACTTGAAGCTGTGAAGATGTTTCATGTCAATTACAGCTTTGTTATTAACTAAAATCTGTAAGCATCCTGAAACACAGGCTCTTAAAAATAAAAAATAAAACACTAAGGAAGTAAATTATTCAGGGATTTAAGAAAGTGTGAATAATAATAATTTATTCAGAGTAGATGCCAATTGTTGGATACACTTGTACTCTAACACACACACACACACACACACATATATATATATATATACTGTGTGTGTATATATATATGTAAAGGATGAAGGAGTCACAGTTTCAAAAAGTTGTTTATGTACTACAATCCTCAGAATTCGAAAATACAGGTAGTTCCTAAGTTACAAACAATATAGTTTCTGTAAATGTGTTCTCAAGTTGAATTTGTACATATATTGGAACAAATACATTTTTAAGTCTATCCTTTCCGTCACTCCTGTGGTGTTTGTTTCGCTGCCTGTGCCCTTGTTCAGAAGATTTCATCTCACTTTCTGTCCCATTAGATTTTGAACATTTTGGGTTGTTGTGATAACAAGAATTTGTGATAAAGTTACAGTGGAGACACATTTTCCCCATGATAACTCTTTCAGGAGTGAAGTTACTTTCCGAAGGGTAGATTTCTCTCACTTACTGTTGTTTCACCCTGTTCTTAACTACGAGTCATTTGACACTCAGGTGTTTGTAATTCGGGAAGTGCCTGTATACAATGTGCACTTGTTCACAATTTGCAGAACCCCCTTCAGCTTAGTACAGCTGCTTAAAAGAAGGATACCTACCTTCTATTTACAAAACTAATTAAAATGTATTTTAAAGCGCACAGTTAATATTATGATGAAGCCAGGATTTTATGGGATTTGTCAAAGAATAACAATAGAGATCACTGTCCACTCAAAATCTTCTGTTATATCATTTAGCCATTTGGAAGAAAACTAGAATGCTGCTGTAAGCACACATATTTTTTGGGTGGATTTTGCTGCATTTTTTCAGGTGAGTTAAGAAAAGACTGAGCTGGGTATGCCAAGGAAATGAGTTGGGCATCATTTCTGCATTAGTGTGATAACTATACAAACAGATCCAGATGCCCGCTTTTCATCTCATGCTGGAGGCATGCCTCATTGGTTGATCATTGCATGAAAAACAAAGATAAGCATTAACTATAATTGCAAAGATGTGTTTACTTTGCTACAATTAAGGGGCTGTCAGTGTTTCGATTAACCTTTATGTTGTTGGTATTTTCCATTTTCTCCAGATGTACGAAGAACAGTGGGAGACAAAAAAATATCCATGGCCAAAGGCAGTAATCCTACCTACATTTTCTAGGGAGTAAACCATATTTAGCCTGGTGAGGAGGGGCAGGAGAGTTATTTGTAAATAAGGTTGGAAAGCATTGCTGGTGTATGTAAACATACCTTTTTGGTGAAAAGTGGATATGAATTGAAGGGAAGGTTTGTTGATGAAATGTTGATGAATGTGTAAGTAGTCTCTTCATTCAGATCCATTTGCAAAATTGAACCAAAGAAAACCTCAGTTTGTTACCAAATGATTCCAACTAAGTCAGGGCAGAAGATTGGCATTATTTAAATTTTAGCAGTCTCAATAATTTTTCAATTTGGAGTAAACCCAAAGTGTCCATCTCTAACACACTATATATCAGAAGACAATAAATATTACAATATAGTCCGGACTGGATCCTGAATCTAAATAAAGATCTTAATATTCCCATATTGACTTTCATTGGAAAAAATTAAAAGGTATTTTTGTAAGTGGTGCAAAATTTAGATGAACGCTAAGGACCAATCCACTCACATTTCAAATAGTTGATTTTATGAGTTGGAGGGTATTGGTTTGTTTTGGCTATTTGTTTACTATTGACAAAAAGGTGTTGACTGTTCGGTCTTAACAACTCATGCTTTTTTGTCCTGATGTTGTCCCTCTAGAACAGTGGTTCCCAATCTTTGGTCCTCTTCTCTAGAGGACCACTGCTCTAGAAAAGGAGTCAGTAAGGTTTCTTAAAAGTTTAGGATGTTTAATAAATGATATGATAATTAAATGACTTATTTCCTGGAGAGAGAAAAAATATTGAATCTATTCTGCCAAAGGTAGCAGTCAGTCGCCCAGTTAAACTACTCCCAAACGGGGGATTGCTGCAATCTCCAACTAACTGAAAACACAGTGCACTATGCAATGTACTAAATATTGTAATTAAAATGTATAAGTCACTGGTAAGGCGGTGGCTTGAATCCGCAGAGCGAATATCAAGGTCCCATCAACTATAGTCTCTAATTATGGGGTAAAAGACATACAAATGTTCCGTAGCGGAGAAGTAACTTACAGCGATATGGCGAGTCCTACTGCGTTTTTGAATGCAAATCAAACAATTCTATCAATACCCTCAAGCAAATTCTGGTAGATAGAGAGCTCAAAATTGTCCTCACTGCAGTTACCTCCTCAACACAATCTCCTTCAGTCACTCGGAAAACCCCTTTAAAGTGAAGCCATGTGTCCTTATAATCCGGGATAAATTCCCATTAGATCAAGGTCCCAATTAGCGGCGTGTTGGGTGGTTTCCCACCTTATATCCAGTGAAAATAAATGTTCATGATTAGAAAAAAGACGTCACTTAGTCCAGTTTCTATAATGTGTATTTTCCAAAGAGTAAAGTTTACAAAATAGTGAACATTTATTTTCACTGGATATAAGCCATTGGATATTCCAAGGTTTCCAGAAAATTAGAGAGTATCTGAAAATGGCCAAAGCTAGTTTGAACAAATAAACAAAAAACAAACTAACTCTGGGAGTAGCTGTGGGTCATGAAGGCAGACAGCCTTCCATTTGAGGTGAGAGTTTTGAGCTATTATAGACAATCTTATAGTTAACCAAAGGCTTAGCTTGGAAAACACTCTTACAACTTTCGATGGCTCCACTGGAGAGACACATGAAAGAAGGGAAAGTACAAGAGATCAACTGAGGCTCTACATTGCTACTCTCCTGTAATCTTTAATATCATCTCCTTTTTAGAGCCTAGTTGTTCATTTTTTTCTGTTGTTCCTTTGCTTATCAAAAAGCCAAAAATGTCAAACTTCCCCCCCAATAGGTTTCCTTCAAATGCATCAGTCTTTCTGTTAATCCTGGATCGTTGTTAGTTACTCACCTATGGAGTTTTGTTCAGTCTTCATTAATATTAGCCAATAACATCCTACTTTCTCTTCTATTATGAATGGAATTCCCAATAAATCTCTTTAAGGGTCTATCTGAATCTGTACTATACTGGGCATGGTGGTTAAATAATTTGATTTTACATAAGATGGAATCTATGGTCCCTCTATTTTAAGTGGGAGAAATTGCCAAGGCATGTATTCTTTCACTTTTGCGTGCATTCTTCATTTTCCCTATATACTTTTGATACAATGTCAGTCATAGTGATAGTTTTCTATTTTGTTATTTCCCCTTGTGCTTGCCTCATATCTAAAGAATCAAGAGATTCTGGGACAAAACAATGGTCTGGAAGGTTTAAAAAATGAAAGCATATCTGTATTGCTATTAGATGTTCCAAAAATGGTGTCTGAACAAGTATTTAATCTTGTTAATATTGTTGTCTGAATATAATTTATGAATACTTAGGAATGCAAATGTGTTCTTGCAAGCAGTTAGTAGAAATGTTTCCCTTGGAAATAGAATACTGTAATTTAAGAGAGAATTTCCTTCTCTCCCTCAAAAGACAACAGGAGAGAAAGAGAGAGCACCCAATGTTTTTGCCTCCAACAGTACATATTGCTACTTAGGTGCAATGACAAGAAATAACTCCTGCAGCGATGTAATCAAAAATTCTATTTACTGTGGCGAATTGAGAGACTGATGCTACTATATCCAATGACACAATAAATCCCATCACCTCCAGCTGCTTGAAGTGAAAGAAATAAGGGAAGATTGATTAAGGAAAGAAGACATATTTTTCTCCCATTTTCTAATAGAGTACTAGCAAAACACCAACAACTTTTGCTGCTCTTCTTTTTGTTATAGCATCTGATTTATTTTTAAAAATGGAGTTGAGTTTGGGGATCATGTACAAGAAGAGTTGAATGATTATTCCCAACTGGACATATATTATATAGGACAGCAGTAACAAAGGACAGGGTGAATAAGATGCAAAGGCTATAGGGGTCACAGTATGAGCAAGTGAGCATGATGCCAAAACAGATGGATCGATTCAATTACAGATGCAACTAGACACTGCTCTTGTCAATTTATCCCACTCTTTCTCTAGGGCAGTAGTGAGCTTTTGCCGCCTTTAAATATTTTTGGACAGAAACTCCTAGAATCCTTCATCACTTAAGAGCAAGAGCTGAGGGGAGTTATAGAATAAAACACCACAATGACCCACACCTGATCCACAAAGGCCAGATATGTTTACTAGTTCTCGCCCCATTTCATAGCATACTCTCCAGCATGTCACAGATAAATACACAGACATATGTGTCCAAGTAACATCAGAGTGTGGACAAGATTGCAAGCATTATTAAACTACTATGCTCTTGCAGGAACCAACCGGGAATTTATGGTGCTTCTACTTTCCTCACTGATGAATTAATTGAATGCAAAGTACTTTTTTTGCCTTGAATTCAGTGTGCAACTGAAGTAAGCTGAGGACAAAGAGGGGGAAAAGAGGGAGAAATTGTGACATTTTAATCACAGATGAAAAAGTGGGATGACAGAAGATTAACCAGGATTGTTTCTGACAAACAAGGGTAGTTGTAGAGTATGGGTTAGATTATAACAACAAATGGTAATTGTTTCAAACACACGTTGGCCACTTCATGGCTAAATGAGTGTTTGATTCTGGGCCTTTTCAATCCTAGGACCCTTCCTGAAGACAAATTTGTAGTACTACAGACCTCTTCAAATGCTCCGATGGAATAGCTAGGTAACACCATGGATCTCTGTGATCTCATTGGCGCCCGCACAAGGGTTGTGGGGACCTGCAACCTCGTGCCCCACACTGCCCCGGCTTCTCCTCTGCCTCATCACATAGGGGAAACCTCAATAACTGGCTTAACTCATTGATTTCTATAGAATGATGGAATGCCAGCTATTTTTTGGTGGTGGCAAGGGGTTTGAGACAGTTTTGTCACAGAACCACCTTGGAAGTACTTCTCTGGTGTGTAATGGGAGCTGGCGGGTTCTATGGCAAAACTGCCAAAAAAACCATCACCACCACCAAAAATAAGCCCGTGTGAAGAAGTTGTTTAACTGCCCTGGTTATACCTTTTAGAATTGTAGGTTTGCATCTGGTTGAGCTACTAGAGCTCTCTGGCTGATAATTCTAAATTCTCCAAGAAAATCTGGGTTCAAGGATTTCACAGGATAGAACCATTGTAGATGCAGTGGAATTGTGGTGCTATAATTGTGTGATGTGGAAGGGCCCTTGGTCCAATACTCTAACCATTTCTCTAAAGTAACATGGTGCTCTTTGAAAAACCAAACAGCCTCTATGGCTACTCTCCTGTCTGTTTATAGGGAAGGTGTAACCCTTCCAAGACATGCCTTCCTGAGATGTGATCCAGCAAAAGTTAAGCAGCTGCCCCCCCACAACAGAAATGAATGTAAATATATTACAAAAGAAAATCCACATTATCTGGGTTTATTTATTATTATTTCAAACATTTGTACCCCACCCTTCTCAACCCCCAGAGGGTTGGAGGGGGGACAGGACACTCATGTAAGTTAAAAAAACTGCAAATTTGCCTGAGAGCACATTTCTGGAGGAATCTCTAGGTCCTCCTGTGTGACTCTATGGTCAGTATCTGCTGGATGTTAACTATGGTCCCTTCTACACTGCCATATAAAATTCAGGTGATCTGCTTTGAACTCAGTTATATGGCAGAGTAGACTCATATAATCCAGTTCAAAAGCAGATAATTTGACTATCTGCTTTCAAAATCTGGAATATATGACAGTGTAGAATGGGCCTATATTTTTCTGCTGGAGGATATTCTGGGGAGACCTACAGAGGAATCTCAAAGTCCTCTAGCACAACTCTGTGGTCATCTTCTGATGGAAGTTGACCACCCTTTCAGATTTCAATATTTATGACAAAATATGTAATATGGATTTTTTCTACATTACAACAGTACAACAGTTTACTATACTGTTGTATAGTAAAGACAAATATCCCTTAATTAAATGAAACGTTTAATACTAAATAACAAAAAAAAACCAAAGGTGTAAACACTAAAACACTACGCTAATTTGAGAATCTGCTATTGCAACACATCCAATGAGGTGGTTTAAAACCAGTATAAAAAGATTAAGACAGAGGCCCCTTCTACACTGCCATATCATCTAGATTATCAAATCGGATAATCCATATTATCTGTTTTGAACTGGATTATCTGAGTCTACAATACCATATAATCCAGTTCAAAGCAAATAATCTGGTTTTTATATGGCAGCATAGAAGGGATCAGGAGTCACACCAGATTATCAAAATCCACAAATGTTGGGGCCAACTGCAGTTCTCTCACCCATTGAAATAAATGAGAACTTAAAAATACTAGCTATTCAGGCTCTGTGAGTGTTTTGGAAGAAGTGTGGCCTTTTAGGAGGATTTAGTTTAGAGTTAATGTTAACACACAGACCCCCTTCTACACTGCCATATAATCCAGATTATCAAATCAGAAAATCCAGATTATCTGCTTTGAACTGGATTATCTGAGCCTACACTCATATAATCCAGATCAAAGCAGATAATCTGGATTTCATATGGCAGTGTAGAAGGGGCCACAGTCTCGACCTAAACTGGCTTCAAGAGAAATCCTAGGGGCACCAGTTGCTCCAATGGTTCTTCCCTCTTTCTCATCACTCCCACAGTTCGAGCCACTTGCTTCCCAACTGAATATTTTGCCAGATTGAGAGAATGCACATCACACAGCCTGGAATTAATTGAAAATGAAAGGTTTTCAGTTAAAGGCAAATTGTTTAATGAAACAAATTGTTGTCTTCTTCTTCTTTGAAAAAGCACTGCTTCTGGGCTGAGACCTTGAATAACAAATTTCAGCCTTGAGTGAAATTTTATGCCTGAGTTATAAAACCACCGATAGTGGAGGATTTAATAGAAATTAAAACAGAGTATTATTAATTGTAATAGTGCCAATATATTACAAAGAACAAGAGGGTTTTAAAAAAGGCATTAAGTAGAAGTAACTTCCATTCTTGTTAGCTGTTTTATTGGAGCTGATATCTCCCCTGGTGCTTCTGTGTATGCATGAAAAAGATAAAAATAGACAAATGCCTACGTAGTTATTAAGCACATTTTCTGAAAGTACATATATAAAACAGCCTCCTCCCTAATTCACAGGCAACACAGGTGTCTGAGGACATGTATTTTTGATGAGAAATTAAATGAATATGTGGAGTCCACTTCTTTGATGCAGAAAAGGATAAAAGATGTAACTAAGCAGTTATGGAGTACATGTCATACAATTAGAGAATAAAAGAGCTGGTAATGAATACATTTAGTCCACCACTTTGTCATGCAGGACACACTACAATGCACTAAATCACACCTGAAATACTCCAGAAGACAGGAGCAGAATTCAAAATGATCTTAACAAATTAGAGAGATGGGCCAAAACTAACAAAATGAGGCCCAACAAGAAAAAAAGCAAGTCACTCCTCTTATAGGCAGAAAAATTGAAATGCAAAAATACAGAACGGGGGATGCCTAGCTCGACAGCAGTACATGTGAAAAAGATCTTGGAGTCCTTGTGGGCCAACGTCATGCAGCAGCTTAAAAAGCCAATGAGATTTTGGCCTGCATAAATAGGAGTCTAGTGTCTAGATCCAGGGAAGTCATGCTACCCCTCTGTTCTGCCTTGGTGAGACCACACCTGTAATACTGTGTCCAGTTCTGAGCACCATAATTTAAGGGAGATGTTGACAAGCTGGAATGTGTCCAGAGGAGGGCGACTAAAATGATCAAGGGTCTGGAGAACAAGTGACTAAAATGATCAAGGGTCTATGAGGAGTGGCTTAAAGAGATGGGCATGTTTAGCCTGAGAAGAGAAGGCTGAGAGGAGACATGATGGCCATGTATACATATATGAGGGGAAGTCATAGGGAGGAGGAAGCAAGCTTGTTTTCTGCTGCCCTGGAGACTAGGACATGGAACAATGGCTTCAAACTACAGGAAAGGAGATTCCACTGGAACATTAGGAAGGACTTCCTAACAGTGAGAGAAGTTCAGCAGTGGAACTCACTGTCTCAGCCCCCAGAGTTTGGTGGAGGCTCCTTCTCTGGAGTCTTTTAAATAGAGACTGGGTGGCCATCTGTTGGAGGTGCTTTCAATGTGATTTTCCTGCTTCTTGGCAGGGGGTTGGACTGAATGGTCCATGAAAGATGGCTATCTAACCTCTGTGTAAAGACATCCAAAGAGGAAGCATCCACCAGTTTCATGCAGTCAGAAAAACTAGCGAACAGCTTAATGGTTTCCATTACTATTTATTATCTCTAGAGGTCTCATTTACCAGTATAAAAAGGGCATCCCAATGGAACAGGGGGCATATTTCCAGGTGGCTTTTCACTTTCAATGTCCAAACATGAATAGACTTTGGAAAATAGGATAAGAGATGTTTGTGTACTCTACTTGAAATCTGGGGTGCTTAGAAAGATAGATGTCCAATGCTATATGGAAAAGCAATTAGACATTCTTGGAGTTTATAATGCAATCAAAAGATTCTTTTGAAGAACTTTGAATCCACTCTTTTTTCCCTTTGACACATAGAAAAGGATTTGAAACCCTAATTTCAGTTTGACTCTGAAAGAGTCCAGTTTATGTTTTTCACACATAAAAACTTAATTTCATTAGGCTTCATTTTATGCCTCTACTGTAAAAAAAAGAAGACAATTTTATGATGCAAAATGTTACTGTTTCACTGGCTACAATTATAATTGCATCTTTGGTCACATAGCTGCAAGCAGCATGATAAGAGAATGGTAATGCAATGCACAACTGTGAATGTTTTTGTAATCAGTTCAGTACCTTACCACAATGCTAGTTTATACAACCTTTCCCTTAGTAAGTCATGGACACTTAAAGACATAGAACACATTTCTCAAAGAATAACAATAGTTATTATATGAGTGCATGACTGAACACATCTACCATCTGGCTTTAAAAAAAAAACCAAATATACTCATGTATAAGTTGATATCATGTATAAACCAAGGGCAGGTTTTGAGGCCAAAATTATGAAATTTGAAATCACCCATGAAGCAGCATCACTTCAAGGAGCCAGCTGCTCCTGGCCACCGCTGCCATTTCTCCACCCAGGCACCCAAAAAAGGCAGAAGCTGTGCCATGCTGGAGTTGCTGCTTTTTAAAAGGTTCTCCTAAGATGGACTAAACTCTTGCCTTTTGCCACTCTACACAGAGGAGATAGTTTTTTTTATTTGAGAAGAGTTAAGGTACAATAGTTGTACTAACTCATCAACATTACATAACTCATTTGTGTAATTATCTAAGGATTCTCCATTCGTGTTTCTGAAGGTTAGGCATACAGCTGTATGTGTATTAAATTTGCTATTACTTTGGCTAGATGAATGGAGATCCAAGCTAGGGCTAGTGGAAATGATTGCGGCGAGGCCTGCCAACAAGATCCTACTTTTCCTCCACTCAATTAATGAGACCAGATTTTGTGCATATTTGTGTAATATTGTCACCTACATCAAAGCAATAACATGTACATTCTTTATTGATCCCTGGTGGTTTGCTTAGTTTCCTGCCTGAATATTTACACAGCTGTGTTATTACCTAGATAGCTCTGTTTACAGGTACAATTTTCATATTTTCAGATACAAAACTAAGTCAACATATAAATTATCAGGTATCATTGTATCATAAGCTCTTCCAAAGCTAAATCATGATATGTACTCCAAACCAAAGTGCTATTGATGTGTAAGGATGGGAAGCCTAGTGGAAGGGATTCATGTTTCATTGGCTTGTATAAAGTTATTAATACAGAGTCTTTGCTAGACCAGACTGCTAGCTGCATGCTAATTCCCTTGACATCCATTTGACATTCCTTGACATCCATTTGGTCAGAATGGTCAGAAGGCATCTTGATTTATTTCTGAAATGAAAATATATATTAGCTTCCAGTGGCCAAGCTTTGTTCGCAAAATAGCTTACAAAACTACAAATAGTAGAAAACAGGGATATATGTGTATGCAAACATGCCTAAAATATTTCTCACACACCAGGCATGTAGCCAGGGGGGGGCTAAGGGGGCTTCAGCCCCCCCCCCGAAATTCTCAGGGTGGTCCGCGAGAAGGCCTTACTGGTACATTATTTAAACTGTTATGTTTATTCATATCATGATCTGATCACCATGCTCAACATATCCCACATTAATGGGGTTATTGGGATAACAATACAAAAGGTTTGGTAGGGAAGACCCTCTTCCACCCAGTCTCAGCCCCCGAACCAAACTCAGCCCCCCGAACCAAAATCCTGGCTACGGCCCTGTCGCACACTGTACATTTCATTACTTTAACAGTTCTAACATGGAATGGATTATCATTAGAAAAAATAAACCTGACAAAGTGATAGCTAACTTTTTAGATTAATTTGCCATTTTATTATTTACAAATGTGCCATGCTATCATTTGGCAAAACTATTCTTGAAATGTATTGTCGAAGGCTTTCATGGCTGGCATCACTGGGTTGTTGTAGGTTTTTCGGGCTATATGGCCATGTTCTAGAAGCATTCTCTTCTGGCGTTTCACCTGCATCTATGGGAAGCATCCTCAGAGGTTTTGAGGTCTTGAAATGCTTTCTAGGGTGTTAGCATAATCAGAGTTTCCTTAGCTGGTGGTAGAATGTGGCACCCCTGATAATAACTGCAGAATTAAAATCTGTGGCATTTTATGTCATAACGTTATTTCAGTTTTCAATAACTTATCCTGAATGCTCACTCTTTCAGAAGACGATTTCTGTAACAAAGCAAGAATTTATTACATGTATTATAAAATCAGCTTTTACCACACTGAGAATCTTTGTCCCTCAATGCCTTGTTTTGTTTTTGTTTTTTTAATCATAGGCTCAATATGGTGATGTGAAGATTTTAGATCCAGTCTGGATCTCCTTATGTTTGGAATGGGATGACTGTCTTACAGCCTACAGATACTCTTGAATCACAACATCTGTCATTTCACACAATTGCCTATGCTAGTAAAGGTTAATGGAAACTGCAGTCTAACAACATCTGGAGGCCACAAATTGCCTTTAGACTATATTTACCAAGTTTCTCATTCAATATGTGATCAATGATATATGGCTCATGAGAAGCTCTGCTACAAAATTTTAACAATCTCTGTACTAAGAAGCTAGCATCATTTTTTCATTTGATCACTTATCTTTTATTTCCAATTTGTTAGCATTGCTTTAAGGTATGCAAGATGATTACATAGGAAACCCTGGAACCAGTTTGAGGCTCAAATGGTGATTGCACAGACCAAAGAGCACTGATGCACATTCAACTTTCTTTCACACACTTTTTTGGAAGTTTCTTCTCTAGCTGCAACAGTTTGAAGCTAACTTTGGACTGTATTAAATGATCAGTGGAGATGGAGCTCACGTTACCTGTTGACTTACCATGAATTTCATAGGAGATTCTTAAGCAAGGAATACTCAAGAGGGGTTTTTGCCAATTCATTCCTCTGAAATATAGTCTACAGTACTGGTTTTTCCTTGGCAGTGAATGGGACATTTTGGTGTACCATTACTCTATGAAGATAATCTTTTTCAATCCATCTTTTTGGGAAGAGAGGTGAAGAAATACATCACGAAGAATAAATAAATAAATAGATGTATAATAATAAACACAACTGAAAGGACTCTCATGAACTACTGAAACATTAGAAAGGATCTCAGATTAGTATTCAGAAGATCTAGTGTTGTGCCTCGGCAGATGTTTTCATTTCTGCCACATAAAATGGAGCTTTAGAGACAATTGATTCTTTCTATTTATTCCTGTGATTAAAATGTTGAGCATTGCAAGACAGAAAGCTTGGTGTATAAAAGTTTCCTTAGTAATTAACATTAGAGTTGTTCATGAAGCTGAAAGATAAGTCATAAAAAATAACTAGAATCCCAAAAAATGCAGTCTTCATCTAATTAGAAGCTGAGATGATAACTTAAAATTGCTTCCCTTTTCCCTCTCTTATTTAATACCTTACCAATGGCTTCCCAAACTGGGGCAGGGATTGTACATGTAAACAACCCTCTGCACAGGAACTGCATAGAAGCTAATTATATACAAACCCCCACCCAATGCTGTGCCTCCTCCTGAGAGCAGGCCTTAATAAATCCTTTTATCTTCACATCCCAGCCAAAATAGTGATTGAAAGTAACTTTGCATCATTTCTAGCTTCCATTTTAGACTGCACATGGATGAAAAGAAGACAAACAAGGTTTTCTAGGGAAGAGGGTGTTTTCACGTGGTTTCTGCATATGGGAAGGTTAGGGTGCAATTTTGGAGTGATTTTTGTTTCAGAATCATGTCCCTAAATTGAAATGCTGAGGGAGAATTTGAGGGTATGGAGAACTGGTGGAGGTATTTATGGCCATGAAAATAAAATTGGGGGCACATACAGTCAATGGGCTGCATTTCCCCCCACTGTTGATCTAGTTCTAGGCATGGAGGGACCACTTAGAAATACTTGGAAATACACTAGACTCTCTGTTAAATGGTACCCATGGGTGTTAGTAGATGGTTGCGGTCACAAGATGTCCAACTCTTTGTTTGTCACGCAAATTAGATGTTCCCACCTCAACATCTTTAAACTTACTCACCCAACACACACAGTACTCACATCAACACAATCACCATAAACAGCTTGCATTCTCTGATGAATCTCCTTTGGGGTGACACCTTCTGCTGTCAAGAATTCAATGAGTGGACGTTGCTTAAGTCACATTGACCAACCGTTTGCGCAGGGTTCCATACTTTGCACTTTAACAACACAACTGTTCAATGCTAAAGCTTCCCGCCAAAATGGAACTATAGAGGAGAGTCTACTGAACAAACCAGTACCTGCCGCATATCAGTACAGCCATCTGTTGAAGAGTTACAAAGGTGGAGGCATTACTTTTCATTCAACCCTCGTACAAAGAAATACAGGATATCTTATACATTTCTGATAGGTATTCAGACTTCCTGCCCCTCCTCTGATTGGCAGGAAGTCTGAAATCCATGGCAGGATTGGTTGAAAGGGGAAAAGGCAGCTGGGGATTGGTCAGAGTGGAGGACCAGTCAGCTGCAGAGTTGCCCCCCCTGGGAGGGCACAGTCTGGGAAACAAAGCGGAAAGATATGATAATGGATTTGATGTGCTCAAATGTCCAGTTCCATGCCAAACAAACATAGGTGCTTCAGAAAACAAAGGTATAAGACAGAGATGTTGATTGTTTAAACAAATAACTGGATTATATAGCAATGTAGATCCAGAATGTATTGAAGATATTAATATTTAAATACAGTAATTAAAAGCAAATCAAGACAAATAAATGCAGAACAAATCTTGGGGGAGGGAGAGTATCATGCTCAACAGCACCCATACCATAAACTCTGTGGCTGGATCTACACTGCCATATATTACAGTTTTAGAATTCTAATTAATTTAATTAAACTGAATGATAGGAGTCTACATTGCCATATGATCCAGTTCAATGCAGTTATTCTGCATTCTGAAACTGAATTATATAGCAATGTAGATCCAGAATGTATTGAAGATATTAATATTGAAATATAGTAATTATAAGCAAATCAAGACAAATAAATTTTATTTATTTATTTATTATTTCGATTTGTATACCGTCCCTTCCGACTGGCTCAGGACGGTTTACAGCATATCAAATTATATCATAAAACATATCACAAATGTAACACAAATTTACATTTTTGCTGAAAATTGCTTTTATTTTAAGTATTATTTATTTGGTTTTGCTAGTTTAGAGTTCTAGTTTCTTGAATTCCAGTTAGCTGTGACTGTAGTGCATTTTAAAAATTAAGTTTTTCTCAAGTACGGGAAACCCTGACAAAAATAAATCTGGGTTAAAGAGAATGAAGACAATCTGGGATTTATCCACACACAAAAAAATCAAACATGGGGGGTTGCACAGAATGCAGCTTTTTGCATAGAACAAAAGCATTTTCACAACAAAAGATACTATTTCTGTACAATAAACACTATCTTGCAGTGAGAGAGGCAAAAAATGAAATTATGAATTTAGCAAGACAGCTATATAATAATCACCTCATCTCATCCCCACAAATGGAAAACACTAGACCTCATTTTATACCAAGTGTAAATATTTTCATTATTTAAACATTTTAACTTGGGGTTTTGAGTTTTACATTTTGCTTTGTATTGATATACTTTATTTAACAAATTATACATTGTCCTGAATCTTTATGAAGAAAGAAAGATTGTGTAAAATGTCTAGTATAAATACATTTTGTTGATTCATTCTACAAAACACAAAAGGATCTTTATTTTGGTTAGGAATTCATTTTGGAAGCTCAATTAAGAATTCTTTAGGAAACAAAAATTATATATTTCTAATGATGTTAAGTCTTATTTAGTTCAATAAGTATGAATAGAATATCATCTTTCCACAATCATTATAAAATGCTTTATGTCTTTGAATTAGACTTCTTGTCTCCATTAGTGTTTTACGGAGACGATTCCAAAATGTCCCCCCTCTGAATGTAAAAGGTGGCAATCAGTTAAATCAACATTTTCAGAATGGAAATATGCTCTAACTTCCAGATTTGAAGTCATATACGGAGATTTCTTCCATATCTCGGTAAAAGTCTGTAAAGGTTTCTTTGATTAGCATTCTTTAAGTCATATTTATTTAATTGGAAATCTTCTTTTCAGTTCCCAGCTCATTCCAACTTTATTGTAAATTGTGGAAATTAAAGTATTCAGCTCCATATTGAATAAAATCATTTAAATAACACTTTCCTTACCTTAACTGTTGGAAAGTTTTAATATATTCCAAAATCTCTGAGGAAGTAGTGCTGAGTTTGAAGGAGAAATTAAGAAGTTGTGATTTAAAGGAGGGTATTTCTCTCCAAAAAAGTTAATTGTATATCACATAGAATCTGATTTGAAATCTCCTGATCCAGATCAGAAGTCTACAATGATTAAAAGAGATTTGCCAGTTGCCCAACTGAACTCTTTACTTCCTATGTTTTATTATATTATATATTATGATGATTTCATTCCAATATTCTAATTTATAGGTATAGCTACTAGGGTTGGGATTTTGGAAAAATAAAAAAATTAGTTCGTATTAGATCCGTTCAAAATGCTAATTTTGAGCTTTTCCGCTCTTCCCCTGCCAAACCGGAAGTGGACTTCGATTTACGCACTGTGAGGGCCCAAATATTCGTCAGTTTTGTAATTATTTCGGATGGCCCACTAACAGGAAAATTTCCCCCTCCAAAATCGCTTTGCAGACATTACTCACAGTCAGATCGGGGCCTTTCCATGCTCGGAGCCTAATTTGAGTGAAAGGCCTTCCTCCAGGAAGTGAAAAAGCACCCAGAACCATAGAGAGATCCATAGCGCGATTCCTAGAGTGGCTGGAGGACTCAGGAAACAAGCGGTTTAAACCCCAGGGAAATAAGCCTAGATAGAAGGACAGGCGAGAAGGACATGAGGAAGTCTGAAACAATGGGAGCAGGGGGTAAAAAGAGCAGGAAAAGTGCAGAATCAAGGAAAAGCCATAGAGTTCAAACGGAGATCCTAGAGAGGTATGGAAAACTGAATGGGAGAAAGCTGCAGTGAGAAGAGCTCTAGAGAAGCAGTAGAGAAGCAACTCCTAGACCAAGAGGTGGGCAACTATTTTATAATAATAACTAGCTTGGGGACCCAGCGGTGCCCAGGTTATTTGAGTAAGGTATTGTGTGCCAAGGTTGGTCTTTGGTACTTCAAGCCCATGGTCTACCCTCCTCCCAACTGCATCTGTATATAGAATGTAGAGTGGGTAATGGGGGCTCTGTGTGCCAAGTATGGTCTTTATTGGTCTTTGTTGAGGGCCTCAGTGGTCTTGGGGAATGAGTAGAGGTACTTGAAGTCCCATCATCCATGGTCTGCCCTCCTCTAAACTGCAGTAGGATGGAGAGTGGGTCATGGGGCACTGTGTGCGATGTTTAGTCTTTATCGGTCATTGGATGAGGGTAGCAGTGGTGTCAGTAAGTGAGTGAAGGTACTGCAAATCCCATCATCCATGGAACATCCCCCTTAGAACTGCATCAGGATGTAGAGTGGGTCATGAGTACTCTGTGTGCCAAGTTTGAGCCTGGTCTGTGATTTGTAAGGGCTGCAGTGTTCTGTGGGAAGTGAATCTGGTGAAGGTACTGCAAATACCATCATTCGCGTCCCATCATGCCGTAAACCGCACCAGGTTGTAAAGTGGGCCATTGGCCCTCTGTGTGTCAAGTTTGGTCCTGATCCGTCATTGGTGTGGGCCACTGTGCTCTAAGCAAGTGAGTTAAAGTACTGCAAGTGCAGTCATCCATGTTCCATCCTCCCTCAAACTGCACCAGGATGTAGAGTGGGTCAAGGGGGTTCTCTGTGCCAAGTTTGGTCTTGTTCTGTCATTGTTGGGGGCCCCCAAGTGTTTTGGCCTTAAACTCCCCCCATGCCTGACTGCCTCCTCCCCCCCCCCGCTACTTTAGAGTGTTGGAATGTTGGTGGTGCTGGCCAATCAGAGGCATTATGCAAATAATCCCACAGTGGCAACCAATCAGAAAGCTGCCACATATCCGCCCTCCGCACACATACATACAAACATACAAACATTCTCTTTTATTATATATACAGATACAGATATTAATAATAATATCAATTCCTTATTTCTTCTGCAAGGAGGCCCAGGGGCATTTTATTCTAATAATAATAATAATAATATCAATTCCTTATTTCTTCTGCAAAGAGGGAGGCCCAGGGGCATTTTATTCTAATAATAATAATAGTAATAGTAATATCAATTCCTTATTTCTTCTGCAAAGAGGGAGGCCCAGGGGCATTTTATTCTAATAATAATATTAATAATAATATCAATTCCTTATTTCTTCTGCAAAGAGGGAGGCCCAGGGGCATTTTATTATAATAATAATAATATTAATAATAATATCAGTTCCTTATTTCTTCTGCAAAGAGGGAGGCCCAGGGGCATTTTATTATAATAATAATATTAATAATAATATCAATTCCTTATTTCTTCTGCAAGGAGGGAGGCCCAGGGGCATTTTATTCTAATAATAATATTAATAACAATATCAATTCCTTATTTCTTCTGCAAGGAGGGAGGCCCAGGGGCATTTTATTCTAATAATAATATCAATAATAATATCAATTCCTTATTTCTTCTGCAAGGAGGGAGGCCCAGGGGCATTTTATTCTAATAATAATAATAATATCAATTCCTTATTTCTTCTGCAAAGAGGGAGGCCCAGGGGCATTTTATTCTAATAATAATATTAATAATAATATCAATTCCTTATATTTTCCTGCAAAGAGGGAGGCCCTGGCCTCCTTTTATAATAATAATAATAATAATATATTTATTCCGTATATTTTCCTGCAAAGAGGGAGGCCCTGGCCTCCTTTTATTATAATAATAATAATATATTTATTCCTTATATTTTCCTGCAAAGAGGGAGGCCCTGGCCTCCTTTTATAATAATAATAATAATAATAATAATAGTAATATATTTATTCCTTATATTTTCCTGCAAAGAGGGAGGCCCTGGCCTCCTTTTATAATAATAATAATAGGTCCCAGTGAATTGCACTCCAAGGTGAAGGGAAATGTTGCCCCTTGATTTCCCTGTGCTTAAAACAGTGTCAGACCTGTTTCCCTGCTTTGGACAATTTAGAACCAATTACAAAATTTTGTAATAGTTACTAATCAATAAAGAATTTTTTTGAATTTTTTTTGTAATTCATTACGTTAAGCATCAAAAAAAAATTGGGGTTCTAAACCGACCCTAATAGCTACTTATACTGTATATCTAGCCATATATCTCCATTGGTGCCCCTTTGTCGCGGGGGAGAGGCTTGCGTACCCTAATGAAGTTGTGAGCTATGCTGGCGGTGGCATGGCATGGACCTCCCATGCCAGACAGGTCACAACCGAAGGGTCTGACAAGAGCGTCAATGGGTAGGATGGGCTCTCTAGCCTTTTGGCAACCATCCTAAGAGAAGGAAAACTCTAATTTAAAACCCGGGCAGATGGTGCTCGTCTACCATCTAGAGAAGGAAACTCAAGGTCAACCATCTAGAGAAGGAAACTCAAATCAAACCTACGACCTGAGGACCTCGCTGCCACCGACCAAGCTTGCCAACCCCAGCAGATGAACCTTTGGTTTAAAGGGTGAGGCCAGTTCTGTGCACGCTGCGCTCCACCAGAGAAGTCAATTGCACAGGCTCGAAGGACACATCCAACCTTCTTAGTCATCAAAGCGCTTGTAGAGAGTGTGGGATGAGTCCTTCCTAGGAATCTTCGTTCACAAAGTAATGCCAGAGAGAGAGATCTAGCCATATATCTTCCTGTGGGACTCTCTGAAAGCCACATGAATTGTCAAAAATGCCAAAAGACAAAAACAAAAGAAACTTGAACTGACTAGACTGCCACTCCAGTTTGAATCTTTTTAATATATCAAACTATGGAAAAGGGAATTCTGCAACCTATTTTTTTTATATAAAAAAATCAAATAGTCTCTACTAAAAGCCTCCAGGAGATGCAATCCTATTACTGTTGCTCTTGTTGCCAGAAAAAGGGCCAGACAGTGCAGAAAGTCTAGAGATGTAGGGCTGAAAAAGCAGACCCAGGAGTTACAGTCCCTGATTCATACTTTAAGTATCACCATTTGTTGCGGCCTGCGCTAAGCTTGGCCTGTTTATATTGAATGTGCTTGTGCTAGATTAACAGGCCTCAATTTGTTGTAAAGGCCTATTTGCAGTTTGTGGGCTGGGTTGTTATTTTTTCCCTGGTTGGGAGGGGCTTATTCTCTCTGTTTCCTTCCTCCAATCATTACCCAGTATTTTCCCTCCAAAAGGTCACCCCAGAGTCCCAGCCAATCAGTGTCTCAGGTTTTCCCTCCAATTCTAGAGGTTATGAAAGGGAGGGAACCTCTCTGCTTGTTCAGTGACCACCGGGAATTTCAACGCTGCAGGGACTGGTGGCTGAGTCTTCAGGTGCTTCAGCCCTGACCTGCCATTTCCCTTTAAATAATAATAACAACAACTGCTGGCGTCCATTTGCTTATTTCAAGCATATTGGAAGGTTTTGGAAGAAAGTGTGGGACTCTAGTCGCCTTCGGCCAGCCCTGGATTCATCATAGGAAGGACTCGCCCTTCACTTTTATAGGAATTCAGGAGCTGGGGCCTTTAACCATCCGTGGTTATTGACCAGAGAGAGAAGAGAAGGAGAGCATCACCATCCATCGCCCACGGACTGAGCAAAAGGGACTGAGTAATCTGATTTTTGTCATCTGGCTCTTTTGACTTTGTAATTTGCCAACTTCTAGTCACCTGCATTTTGTGACTTTGAAGAAATAAAGATTGTTAACTGTTTCAAAGAGCCTTAGTCCTTGGACTTTGTGGTAACTCTCTCCCTGAAAGGAAGGCACCCGTTAACCCCTGGGCATAGGACCTTTACAGCAATCCCAGTCACTCATCTATAGGCCCAGGGCGCGGCATACCATTGGTTTATGTACTTGACAGAATCTGTCTATTTGCCTTTTAAATTATACCAGTCTACCTCCTTTCTTCCTTGTAAAAACAAAACTGAGAGGTCCATTGGCATGGCCAATGCAGGATGTTGTAAACCAGTGCTGTCCAACTTCTACGGGGTCCAGGGCCGGATAAGCGGTCACTGATGACCTAGGGGGGCCGCTCGGCCCCGCCCCCAGGCCCCGCCCCCAGGCCCCGCCCCTCCTAAAATGGCCGAAAAAGGGCAGAAGGCGGCGCCAAGAGCAGCGCGTCACAGGCCTGGCGTGACGCTCTGCTCTTGGCGCCGCCTACTCCTCTTTTTCGGCGCCCCCCCCCTCCGCCCTAGGAACGGAGGGAGCCGCCGAAAAGGAGGAGTAGGCGGTGCCAAGGAGCAGGCGTCACGCCAGGCCTGTGACGCTCTGCTCTTGGCGCCGCCTTCTGCCCGTTTTCGGCGGCTCCCCCGCCCTAGGTAGAGAGGGGGGGCGCCGAAAAGGAGGAGGAGCTAGCTCTCTTCCTCCTCCCTGCCCCGCCCCCCCCCCGGCCCCCGGCCGCCATTTTTTTAATAAAAAATTCGATTTTTTTTTCAAATTTAAAAATGGCGGCTGAGGGCATAGGTGGGGCCGTGTCCAACAGGCGACGGGGCCGGATCCGGCCCCCGGGCCGCCAGTTGACAGCCCTGTTGTAAAACCAAGGTTGGTGGCAAAACTCATACAAAGGACTGCTAGAGAAATCTCATACCACTTTGTAAGTCCAGTGTCCTGCACCGCCAAAGAGGAAGCAGTTGAATCCTAGCAATATCAAGACTCATGAATGATCCATATGCTTAGAATTGAACCTCTTTGTACTTTCATTTCCTAGAATTTTCAGAAACCAGAGATTTATTAAAAGTGTTTCAAGACTTGTGGCAGAGCTGGGGCTGTGTGACCCTACAAATATATTAAGAAACCATCTCAGGCAACACATGTTTAGAGATGCAGCTGGGAATTGTAGTAAGGTGTTGAACAGACCAAAGGCAGTTCAACCGTATGCATGCTAAAAGCCTGTCCCATATCTCCAAGAAAACTTATTGTCCTCAGATGAGACAGAGGTAGCCAGCACTGAAATTAAGATTTAGTTTTCAAGCATGCTGCATACTTTTTTTGCATACTGCAGAGATATTGCAAGCCAAGGGCTACATGTCCACCAGGAGGACTAAATCACAAGTCGGTTTTTGAGCTCCCCAATGCCCTGCAACCCAATCCAAGATATTATGAACTCTCTGCCTATTGAAGAGCCTAAGGGCAATTTTTACAGTGTTGTCTCTTCATAGGTCATTTTTGGCTCTGAAAGTTCTTTTAAAACCAGAAGCAAATAGGTTTGTTCACTTCCCATTGGAACAAAGGCTTTTGATGGTCATTTATTTATTTAAAGTACAGCACAACCCCCACATATGGGATGTGTACCCTTGGGTCAATCAGCCCCATTTGACAAAATAGGTCCCCTCTAGGCATTTCCTAGGTCTTTTGCTATGTAAACTATGTACTTTTACAACTAGCTTGTTTTCTGTGGCCAACTTCACACAGCACCACAATCCCCTGTGTTTTTATGCTTCTTGCAAAGAAATTCCCTTGAACTTACAACAATTCAGCTGGGGGTGAAGGGATATCATTAACCTACAGAAGCATGCTAAATTCTTTGCATTCATTTGAGAATGTGGCAATGAATAAGGCTTAGGAGCTTTCAAGTCCTACATCCTATCATTTTCAATGACCACAAAGGAAAGAACATGATGAGAAATTTTCTGCACTCCTCCGCCCCTTCAGAGATCAGACGAAGCATTCAATTAGAAAAGCAGCAAACTTATTTATTACTCTAGGAGAGTATCTCCAAAATACACATTTAGATGTTCTTTTCAAAAAAATAATATTTTAGATGTTTCTATAAAGTGCCTTTTTCCTGGAGATGAAAGGGAGGGAAAGGAATGAGAAGGTCTACTTTGGATTTTCACTGTCTTTGGTAACATATTTCCCCCAGCATAGCTTCATTTCTAAGATGCTCAGAACTATTAAGTTCTGAGAAGCTACTGGCTCAGGGAAAAAAATTATGTTACATCCTATTAGAGTTTGGGGGGGAGAGTGCTATAACAGTTGTGGGTTAAAAGAACAAATGCAATGGCTGAAATTGAGAGAAATTCCTCACCACTATGTGTTTGAAGGCTTACTTTCTTTCAGTTCTTCATTTTTTCTTTCTATTTCTTCATTTTGCTCACCTTCCTTTTCATATTGGAGGCACATTACACATTGTGCACATAAAACACAAAGATGCCAGAGGTGCACTGTATTTTTCTCCCAAAGGTTTTTTAACAATGGAAAGAGATGGTAGATGCTACAAAACTGTCACACCTCAAAGGCCTCAGGCGTCATTTTTGCTTGAGCCAAGGTAACCAGAGTGTAATTTCCAACCAGCCTTTGCTTTCCCTGCTCGGGAGAAGACTAGGGAAGACAGGGATGCATAACATAGGCCTTTCAAGGTTGTACCATCTCTGCCTCCCTGATAATGGAAGCGGGCCGCGGGAGTAGAAAGCCTGACTCCCCGGCCCAGATGGCACTCGCTAACGAGTACCGCATTCCAAGAGTACTGAGTTCACAAAACATACAAGGGATCATCAATCTTAGCTTTTGACGTGCGACACAACTAAGGAACACTATAACTGCCTTGCAGACCCCCATGCCGGTGTCTTGTACCAACAATGCATTTGGGAGAAGACCTTGCGGGTTAGGCCAGTCGGGCCTTCCACCAAGCCTTGCCAGCCAGCCTGCTTCGGGCTGACTTGTTCCAGTATTGCCTTGTTCCTGTTCGTCGTCGAAACCCAGTGATTGATCCTGAAAGACTCTTTTGCCTTTTTGAACTCTTTGCATTTTAATCAATGCGTCCCAGCCTCACTTGCTTCAGCTGGGATTCCAAAAGACTCTTTGCATCCGGCTTGTGTTCCCGTTTTCCCGCTTGTGCTCCTTTTTACTGCGGAGCACCTACACCCTTGCTGACTCCTGTTTTGCTGCTAGTTGGAGGCACTATAAGGATTGCCTCCGACCTCTTTCCTATACTTACCTATTATCAATAAAACCAGTTGTACCTCAGCTGCTGTGTGGTTTATCCGGGGGGGGGGGGGTGCCAAGGCCTCAGAGGACGATAAAAACAAACAGAGATGGGACACTTAATATTTTGCCACTATTTCCCCTCTTCATATTACGTGCCCCCTTTGCCTATAATTTTCATTACATACATCCACCAAACCAACTCCCAATGTTGCAAAAATACTGTTACATGCAGCTACTGATTTTGCTTTAAGACATATTTTAGCGCTTGTAAAATCCAGGGAATGGAAAGGAAATATACAGCCAGAAAGGTAGAAACAAGGGGGGCACTGGACAATGTATAACTTGGATGAAAAGTGGCAGCCTATGTGGAACTGGTATTTGAAATCCTTGATAAGGTCATCTTTAGTTTATCAGAAGTATGAAGTTGTCTGGCTGTTGCTGGTTCTACCTCTCATGGGTTGTGTGAAGGAAAGAATGTGAGGAACTATGCTTTTTTCGTGTTAGAAGCGACTTGATATAACTGCAAGTTGCTTCTGGTGTGAGATACCTGGCCATCTGGAGAGACGTTGCCCAGGGGATGCACGTATGTGTTATCATCCTGTGGGAGGCTTCTCTCATGTCCCATGAGATGCTAATGATCGTAGTTTCCCAGCCTGGATGAGGATAGCGGCCTGTGCTGGTGAAACAATCAACGATAATCAGTCTGAATACTTTCCAAGAAGAGGACAAAAGAAGGCATTGAGCATCTTCTGTGACCTCTGGTTTGCTCCATTGTTAGGTGTATGGAGGCATTTTAGGAGATTATGGTTATATAGGGCATTGTTCCCTGGAATCCAACATGTGGTGAAGCAACATTCCAATGAAATTCATGGAAGGTTACTTTTTTAGACAATTGGAAATTACTGGGTGCCAGGCTATATTTTTCAATTACAATTCATATATTTATATCATTTATATTGTTGGGTGTGTGTGTCTCATTTCTCAATAACACTTTCAAAAGGACACTTCTCTGGGTGGAAAGAGGTGAGAAGTGGCGTACCCCAAGGTTCAGTTTTAGGACCGTTACTTTTTAATTTATTCATAAACGATCTGGATGTAGATGTAAATTGTGAGGTAGCAAAGTTTGCAGATGACACTAAACTGTTCAGGGTAGTTAAAAATGAAACTGACTGTAAAGAGCTCCAGAAAGATCTCTCGAAATTGAGTGAATGGGCAACAAAGTGGCAAATGCATTTTAACCTAAACAAGTGTAAAGTCATGCACATCGGGGAAAAGAACCCCAAATACACTTATCAACTGATGGGATCAAAGCTTTCTGAGACAAACCAGGAAAGGGATCTTGGGGTTTTGGTGGACAGCTCAATGAAGGTGTCAACCCAGTGCGCTGCAGCAGTGAAAAAGCAAATTCTATGCTTGGCATGATCAGGAAGGGAATCGAAAATAGGTCGGCAAATGTTGTATTGCCTCTCTACAAATCTATGGTGAGGCCACATCTGAGTACTGTGTACAATTCTGGTCACCGCACCTCAAGAAGGATATAACGGAACTGGAAAAGGTACAAAGAAGGGCAACAAATATGATCCAAGGGATGGAGCAGCTCCCTTATGAAACCAGGTTGCAACGCCTTGGTCTTTTCAGCCTTGAAAGACGGCGTTTAAGAGGTGACTTGATCGAAGTGTATAAAATCATGCATGGGATAGAAAAGGTGAATAAAGAAAAATTATTTTCTCTGTCACACAATACTAGGACTAGGGGCACTCCTAAAGCTCCAAGGTAGGAAAGTTAGGACTAATAAAGGGAAATATTTCTTCATCCAGAGGGTCATTGGGTTATGGAACTCACTTCCAGAGGAGGTTGTGACAGCTGTCAGCCTGGACAGCTTCAAGGCAGGATTAGACAGATTCATGGATACCAAGGGAATCAGTAGCTATTGAAATGGACATCCAAGTGCCACCTCTGTGTTGATGGAGGCAGGCAGGATTTTCCCCGGGTACTGGTTGTGGGGGGTCGGGAGCAGGTGAGGGTTTTGCCCTCCTTTCTGCTAGAGATCCCTGTGTACAACTAGTGGGCCACTGTGTGACACAGAATGCTGGACTAGATGGGCTGAGGCCCGATTCAGCATGGCTCTTCTTATGTTCTTATGTTCTTAAAAGTCCAGTTGGCAACTGTACAATACAGAATAGAGCTAAGGTAGGCTTTTTGATGGGTTTTCTCATATTCATAAAGAAACACATTTCTTGAGCAGTGCCCATTTCTTAAATACAAAAAGGGCCTTTAAATACTTCAATATCAGTGTGTGAATTGAAAAGAAAACCATGCAAGAACTCAACTATGTTGACATAATTTGTTAAAGTCTGTGACTTAGGAGGGGGTGGGTAGGATAAGGCTAAATTTTAGAGTGTTACTTGATACTGTATTCTGATTTTACATATAAGGTATAACTGTAAAATGGAATAAAATAATAACATTTAAAAATATGGCCAAAATTAGGGTGTGCATGAATACTGAGTATTATGGTAATCTAAGTGCTGAGACAAAGTAAAAGGGGAAATTGCTTCAGAAGCACCAGAGCAGCCATTGGGAAAAGAGGAGGAAAATACACACGAGAAGGAAGCTTTTTGCTTTCAAAAGATTTTCTGCCTCGTTTTCCCAAGGTGTAGAATATGTCAGAGTTTTACACTATATCATTTTTAAAGTGACAAGTAAATGCAAGAATTGGGGCCAACAAGCATTAAGAATAAAAACCACCTGGCTAGCATTGAGCAATCTACAAGCAGGGTGGAGTAGCTGTAAGTGTACTAAAGAAGCACAAGTTTCTACGTTGTTATTGGAGGTGATGATCAGGGGCGGTCCTACCGGTAGGCAAAGGACGCCGCTGCGTGGGGCGCCATCTGGGTAAAGGGCACATTCCCATCTATCCACCCATCCATCTATTTAATCTAACTAATCTATCTCTGTGCATGAACAGTTTTGCAGCGTTTCCCAGCAGCAGGAGCAGCAGAGGGAGAATCCATTCTAGGATTTCCAGGCGCCTTGGCTGCTTACGAGGAGCGGCTCCTGGGGATCTCCGTGCTTCGGCTTCCGCTCCTTCCTCTTTCGGGCAGCTGCGTCCCCCAGGAAGGGAAGGCGAGCAAGGAGGAGGTGTCCTCCCTCCCTGCTGTCAACAATAAGCAGCGCAATGTAGTGCACGGAGGGCGGGCGCCGGGCTCGGAGGAGCCCCTCTATGGAGCCCCCAAGGTGCCACCACCACCACCACCACCACCTCCTTGTCTTGGATGCTGGAGGGCCAGGGCCTGCGCACAGGAGCTTCTGGGCATGCGCGGAGGGGGGGACGCCAAATAATGTTTTTGGGGGGGGGCACCAAAATAATGTTTGCTTACCATTTAAAATTACCTTAGACCGCCCCTGGTGATGATGTTATTGGTGATGTG